>VZQC01010528.1:324962-371884 GCA_009823505.1 Rhizomys pruinosus
ACAGAAATTTGATAAATAATCCCAAGTTTTATTGGGAAGGACAAACAAAAAACAAAACAAAACTCCAGGATAGCCCAAACAATCCTCAGCGATAAAGAACTGCTAAAGACACTACCAGCCCTAATCACAAATAATACCACAGAGCTGTAATAATAAAAAAAGACGGTATTAGCATAAAAACAGACACATCGATCAATACAAGTGAGGACACAAGTGTGAGTCCACATAGTTACAATAACTTGATTTTCCACAAAGAAGTCAAAAACACACACTGGGAAAAAACCACCACGTTCAAGAAATGGTGCTGCTTAAACTGGACTGCTACATATAAAGATGAAACTAAATACCTATCACTTACCAAGCCCAAATATAACTCAAAATCCATCAAGGTCTTCAACATAAGACTTGATACCCCGAGTCTTACAGAGCAGAATGTAGGAAATACACCAGAAGTAACTGGCACAGGAAAGGACTTGCTGAACAAGATTCCCATAGCAGGAGTATTAAATCCAGAACTGACAAATGGGATCTCATGAAACAAAAAAGACTTCTATTCTGCAAAAGACACCATCATTTGAGGGAAGAGACAACATCCAGAATGGGAAAAAATCATTACCAGCTATATGTCTGACACATAGTTCATATCTAGGATATACAAAAATTGAAAACAACTAAAATAAAAAACAACTCAATTAAAACTTGGGGCAAAGAACTGAAGAGATAGTCCTCAAAGATGAAACACAACTGGCTGAGAAATATTTAGGAATTGTTCAACAAACATCCTTAACCACCAAGAAAGGCAAATTGAATGAACTTTGACATTTCATCTTATCTTAGAAAGGCTAAGATCCAAACACAAATGATGATAAACGCAGACAAGGTTGTGGGAAAGAATACACTTCTTCACTGTTGGTGGGAGTGAAAGCGGTGAATGAAGCCACTATGGAAATGATTGCAGAGAGTCCACAAAACAGTAAAACACATCACCCAAAGGACTCTATAGCCTACTTCAGAGATAACTGTTCAACCATGTACACTGCTGCTCTATTTCCAGGAAATAGAAATAATCTAGATGTCTTTCAACTGATGAAAGTATAGACCATTCACAGATGAAGTATTCTTGAGCTCTTAAGAAAAAGAAAATACGAAATTCACAGATAAGTGGATGGACCTGGAAACAACTGTCCCGAATGAAATGAAACCAAGAAAGACAAAGCCCCGTGTTCTCTCTAATAACTGGTTGCTACCTTTAAATCCTTAGATATGAATGTTTCAACTGGAGCATCCATAGATTCCAGGTAACTAGTAAATGGCCATGAGAAAGAAGAATATAGTTAGGAAGGGTTAAAGTGGATGGAGAACGGGAGGGCAACGCACAAGATGCAGTAAGAAAGTAGTCTGTTAGCAGAAGTTATTTGGGCACTCATGCTGCCATAAGCCTTTAATGGAAGCACTCGAATGGTTGGGGGATGGGGAGCATGACAGGCAGATCTCTGAGGTTGCAGCCAGCATAGTCTACATAGCCAGCCTAGTCTATATAGCCACTCCAGGTCACCTGGGGCTATAGGGAGAAACAATAGCAAAGTATAACAGTCCTATGGAAACCTATCACTACAGAATGTTCTTAAATTATTTGCATATGTAATAAAGAGATGGAGTTACGCTACATGAGAGAGATACAACTCCTACTAGACACAATGAGCTACAGAGAAAAAGTCCAACGTCAGGAATGGACTCCCTAATTGTTTTGAATATTTTATTTGTTACTTTCATTTTACTTTTTGTTTATGCACATACTCAGGCTTACAGTGGCCATAGAGGTAGAAGAGGGCGTTGGTCCTCCAATACTAGATTACGAACTGTTGTTAGCCTCCCCTCCATTATGTAGTGGGAAATGAACCCAGGTCCTCTGCCAGAGCAGACAGTGCTCTTAACCACTGAGCCATCTGTCCAGTTCCATGTTTGTTTGTTTTTTTTTAATCTTTTTGAGACAGGGTTTCCCTGCAGCCCCAGCTCCCCTGGAACTCACTATGTAGACCAGGGTGGCCTTGAACTCACAAAGATCCGCCTGCCTCTACTTCCCGAGTGCTGAGATTAAAGGTATGCACCACCATGCCTGGCTTAGTCCTGTTTTTAAATGTATATTTGAATTGAAATTTTGTGGCTTCATACATCTTAATCATATTTAGGCCCCATCCCATATCTTCCCCCCACCACAGCCTGCACAGAGAATTTTATGCATTCTCTCATATATGTTAAGACATATCTAGTTAAAGTCTGTGTACCCAGATGTCCCTCAGCGTGAGTTCATCCACTGGGCCTAGACAGCTTGTTACTCCCTTAAAGAAGATCAATTCTTCTCCCTCATCAAGCAGTGCCCAACTGCCAATATATCCTCAGCTAAAGCTGAGGGCTCCTGACCATTTTTCCAGTTCTGAGCTTTGTCTGATTGAATCTTCTGGGTCTTGTCCATGCTGTCACCATTGCTGTCAGTTCATGTGAACAAATTCCCAGTACACTGCAAGACTCTGATTCCTTATATTTATGTACCAAGTCTCCTTTTATAATCCTTCTGTCCCTTCTTTTGCAGTGGATGAATTTTAATATAGAGGTCCTGTCCAGGGATATGGACTCCCTCTTTTAAAACTGTTGACCAGGGTACCATGAACCCTCAAATGACACTGACAATTAGCCCTGCTCTAGGTAACCCAGCAGAACCTCGCAGTAAGATCTTGCTGCTAAGGACACTACACCCACAAGTTCTAGAAGAAACAGGGAGAAACCATGCTGGTAATGACTTCAAAGCTCCATCTCTACTGACTAGTGATAGTAGTGCTTGAAGGTGCTATTTATGTTACCAGAAGAGAGGGATGAACATCAACATTACCTGGTGTGAGTCCTGTGTGCTACAAGCACCAGCAACATATGCCCAGTGGTCCAAATGACCCACAAATGTTATGGGAGGCACCAGCCACTTCCTGTCTGGATTTGAGGTCCACTTCACAAAACAAAGCCAGTATCTGTCACAAATGTAGGATGTAGGAACCTGTGGCTAGCAGGTCACAGGACATTCGGGTAAGTGTACTAATATTATTCTGCTAAACCGAGTATTAAACCAACTGATAATGATTTATTGTTCTGTCACAGATCAATGCATGGCTCAGTTCTCGTTAATGAAGCCTCCTCATGAAGCATGTGGTGATTAAAGCAGAGATCAACAACTGTCCAACGTGCCGAGAACAGAAGGCAACAGACTGCTTATCCCTGACTAGGACAGGTGTATCGAACTTTGGCCTCCCAAGGCTCAGAGATCATTATGCAAGACAGGCCTGAGAGGGTCTAAGAAACAGAGGACATAGATGACCACATGGACACAGTTTTCTAGGCATCAGCGCAGCTACTCATATGATCTCACAGTAGTGGTGGCAGGATATACAGGTCCCACGTAATATTTAGACAGATGAAATCCCACCACAGAAGTGGGGAAGTAGATAGGAAACCCCAAACCTAGCTGAGGAAGTACTGTCAACCATTACCTGCTGGGAGGGGATGAATCAGTCTTTTTAAAGTAGCAGCTCTGGGTAGGTAAACCAGTACTCCGTGGACGGACACACGAGGACATAAGTCCGATTCGATATGGCTTTAAACTATGGAAAAAATATACACTGGAGTTTGTAAAATAGGGATGGAAGGTGAGGAGTGCACAGGGAAGAAGTCAGAATATGATCAGTACCGTGTGTAAAGTTCAGCAACAACCTTCTATTGATGATGGATAATTAAAGCATATCACTTCCTTAAAAACAACAAAAACTTGGGCTGGAGAGATGGCCTAGCAGTTAAGAGCACTGACTGCTCTTGCAGAGGACTCGGGTTCGATCACCAGCACCCACATGGCGGCTGAGAACCATCTTTAACTCCAGTTCCAGGGGAATCCAACACCTTCTTCTGACCTCCGAGGCATTGCATGACATGGGTGCACAAACCCACATGCAGACAGTACACTCATGCGCATTAAAAAATAAATTAATAAAAAAAAAAAAAACTGGAGCCAAGTGACAGTGCACACCTTTAATCCCGGCACTAGGTAAAATGGCTGAGATAAGGCATTAGACTGTAAATCTAATCACAGAGGATTCCCCTGTTTTTTACCAAAAAGGTTCTGAGGTGAATAATCATGTTCAATCGCAAATTCAAAGAAGCAGCTTGCTGCTGCCAGGGATTTCTCCCGCATTTTTTATTTTTATTTATTTATTTATTTATTTTTGGCTGGAGAAATAGATTGAAGCCAGTGTTGTTGGGCGTTGGGCAGTTAGCTGAATTTTTGTAAGTTTAAATTGTGCGTTGGGCTGTTAGCTGAATTTTTGTAAGTTTAAATCTTATCAATCTAGAAGGATTTAGCTTAAGAAAAGCGTCTGATTCACATTCAGATGATTTAAGAAGATTCTTGCAATCCTTCCTAACAGAAGTTAAATAGAGAATATTTACTCAGAGCTTTGAAGGCTCTTGGACTGGTTATCCTAAACTTCTAATTAATGTAAACTCGTTAGTATTGGTGAAATGTGTAAAGCAAGGGCAGAGATAATGCTCAGAGGTGCTAGTAGGAAACAGTATTTGTGTTTGCTTCAATAGGTTTGAGATTTAGCATTGTTGTTAGATGGAAAAATCTTCATAGAGGATGTGGAGATTAGGTGGATATAGAAGAGAAGGTTTAGGAGGCAGAAGCAGGCAGATCATTGTGAATTCAAGGCCAGCCTGGTCTACATAATGAGTTCAAGCCAGTTGTGGTGCAAGGAGACCTTGTCTCAAAAATACAATAAATAAGTAAATAAGATAACAGATGAAGGCTATATTTTCGCCTATATCTTGTAAGAAGGCATTTCAGTACTTCTGGGTGTGGAAGCACAGCTAGCTGTCGACATAGCTCAGCAATCAGAAAGCAGGCCTTTAGAGGAGAAGAGGAGGCTGGTTGGTGGTGCATGGCTTTAATCCCAGCACTTGGTAGGAAGAGACAAGAGGGTCTCTGTAAGATCAAGGAAGAGGTGGATCCATGATATTAGACCATTGGGATGGCAGAGTCTCCGGACTGCCTACAGCAGGCACTCACCTCTCCTGCCGTTGTCGTTCTCAATGACAGTACATCAACCCTTTCCTCACAGGCTCATCATCAATGCTGTCAGTGGGAAAGACTCTCAAGCCCATAATGACTACCAGACTAAGCACAAACCCAAGTCTAACCTCAGCTTTTTGGGATTATTCCTTCCCAATAGATCAAGTCAATTTTAAAAGCCACCTATAGCTGGGAGTGGTGGCACACGCCTTTAATCCTAGCACTTGGGAGGCAGAGGCAGGCGGATCTTTGTGAGTTCAAAGCCAGCCTGGTCTACAGAGCGAGTTCTAGGACAGCTGGGGCTACAAGGAAACCCTGTCTCAAAAAGACCAAAAAATAAATAAATAAATAAATAAATAAATAAATAAATAAATATAAAAGACCACTCGAAGTGGTTTGGACCTGGCATTATCAAGTCCAAATCTCTAACTGGAATCAAGGCACAAGGTCCACTTCTATTGAGGAAAAGTGAGAAGGGATAAGGCAGACGGGAATTAGAGGAAGCTTCCCAGGAGACTTTGTGGTAAAGAGTGGCAGGAAGGAAGTGGGGGATGGGGGTGCAGGTGGAAATCCAAACAGGATCAATAAGGAGAAAGGGAAACGGAGGATCCATTGTCATATAAGACCCTGGCCCCAATGCCTGTTTGGTGGACTGCCGGCTCCAGGACCCTTTGCAAAAGGGAACTGTTTGTTGTCCTGCAGAAATGCAGGAGCACTCCTTCAGTGAGGCTCTTGGAGATCTCCATCTACTCTCTGATGAGAATAAGAAGAAATCCAACCTCAGAAATCTCCAGACCATCATGAATATCCAGACCGTCATGAATATCCAGACCATCATGAATATCCAGACCATCATGAATATCCAGACTGTCATGAATATCCAGACCATCATGAATATCCAGACCATCATGAATATCCAGACTGTCATGAATATCCAGACCATCATGAATATCCCACACCCTCCACCTTTCTGGGATCTACCAAATAAATTTAAATTTTACATGGTATTTCTTTTATCTACTCCATGTCCTACAGAATACTGCCATCACTTCAGAGAATTTATCCTGGCCCTGATACTCCAGGGGGACCTCAAACTATTCTGGGACCAAGGTTAAGGTTAATCTTTCCTAAAAGTTACAACCCACATCTTAACTCCAGTGGCAAAGGCTGCCAACTGCTCTCAGGACATGGCTGATGCTAAGCCATGGACTCCACACGGGATCTGGGCATTTTAACTGCCTGGTTACTACTATCCCACTTGTTATCTGCCATATTAAAATTATTTCAATATTTTGTTATTGCAGATTCTGCCTGAAGTATAATCTTGTCCCCTTCTCTAAGATTCTATGATATCTTCAACACCACAATGGAACCCACGTGGAAGACTGCAGATATGAACATACTTACATTTTAATTGATATGCTGATGTCTACCAGCCATTCCATGAAAATGATTCTAGAGCTGGAGAGATAGGTTAGTGGTTAAGAGCACCTGGTGTTATTTTCAAGGATGAAGGATCAGTTCCCGGCACAAACGTATTAGTTAACAACCATCAAAACTCCAGTTTCGTGAGATCTGATATCCTTTTCTGGCCTCCAGAGGCATTATACACACATGGTGCACTTACACACATGTAGAGAAAAAATAAATCATAGACATAAAATAAAAGTTAGCAAATTTATAGTGGACTCAATTTACAACCACTTCCCCAGAACCATTTCCAAAGGAGGCCTCTCTTGCTGCCTTTATCACCTGTCTAGAACACTCATGGACAAATGGAACCACACGGTCAGCTTCCTTGCACCCCCCCCCCACACTCTTCAGTTGAAAGCAATTTGATCAGATCCAGGCTTCCATTTCTTTTTTTTTTTTTTTCAAAAATTTTATTTATTTCTGTATGTGTATTAATGTATTGTCTGCATGCAGGTTTGTGCACCCGTGTTGTGCAATGCTGCGGAGGTCAGAAGAGGGTCTCGGATTCCCCTGGAACTGGAGTTCTCGTGGAATTGGAGTTTCAGACGGTTCTCAGCCACCATGTGGGTGCTGGGGATCGAACCCGGGTCCTCTGCAAGAGCAGTCGGCGCTCTTAACCGCTAGGCCATCTCTCCAGCCCCAAGATTGCTTCTTAAGTCTGTCCAGAGAGAGCAGCAGGAAGCTGCAGCAGTCAAGGTTTCTTTTAACAAGAGAGAAAGCCAACGTGGAAAGTAAGGACAGACAGCAGGGCGGAGGGCGCACAGAGCCGAGGGGCAGCTGCAAGGGGCTTCCTCTACTGAGCAGCCTCGGCAGTCCTGCTCCACATTTCCACTCCAGTAGCCCGGCCCTGGGTAAAGAGTGGTCCCTTCCCGGGATACTCGGCTGCTTATTTTGTAAACCATTTTACCCAAAATCCAGTGTTAAATTAGATGCAAGAATATGAAGAGAAATGTCCATGTCCATAAACAAATCAACTTAACTAGGGGAACCAGAAAAGGTATCTGCATGTCTTCAGGGAGGAGCTTCCTGGGCGTCACGAACCCGCCCAGACTGGCTGCTGTCTTCCCCCACCCGGTCCTTCCTCGTCCTTAGACATCTTGCCTATCTCCTGCCCAGCTCTAAACTCTCTTCGTTTCCTTCCCTAGAGTTCCCACGATGACTTTTAGACTCTGCTGTTCCTTTCCCCCTAACACTTGTCTACACTGCACCAAAAGCACGATTAGGAGCTCTGGACAGCCGCCTGAGCAGGCGGAGCCTCCCGCTCAGTGCCCAGCTCAGAAGCAGCTGCAGCAGGAAATGCCACAGGCGGCCACGCAGGGAACCTGATCGCTGGACTGCACAGGACGCTGGTGCGGCTGTCGGCCCAACCCGGGAGAACCCAGCCCACCCCAGCCCACCCCAGCCCACCCCGGCGGCTCCAGCGGCCATGGCTCCAGTTTGGGGACCGCCAGGCCCCACACTCACCATGCTGCGGGTTCTGGGTTCCCGGGCTCTCCACAGCTCCCGGCAGTGGAGCTCAAAGCGGATCCTACAGCCGAGGCGCCAAACTCACCCCTGAACCAGCACAAGGTGCTTGCTGGATAGAACCCGCCTCCCTCCTCGATCAGCGCTCCTGATTGGACGGAATGGCCCGGAAGTCCTTATTGGTCGGAAACATCGTTGAAGACTAAGCTACGGGAGGGGCTAAAATAAAGAGTGGAAAAGAACAGCTCTTCTTATCCCTAAGCAGACCTGCTCCTGGCCTGGCAGAGCAGCTACTGCTGTCTTGAGCAACTCACTAGACATTTCCTGTTCTTCCTCCAGGCCATGGGGTTGCTCGGTCAATGAGAATTTCATGTCCTATTGTAAGAGTAAGGACTCTGTGGGGCTGCTCCGCACGGTCCAGCAAGCTCGAGTCCGCGCGTGGCTGGCTGTGGTGAGAACAGGCGGTTCCGCAGGGTCCTAACGCCGCGACAAAGCTAAAAGATAACGCTGGAATGTATGGCTGAAGGTCTCCAACCAATCACTAGACGCCAGCTGCCCCTAGTTTCTGGAATGCCCGAAGAAGGTCAGAAAGCCCACTCCCCAGTGTCCAGAGTAACTGACCCGTCTCTCAAATGATCGGCGGGGAAAGCTAGTCCAATTAGAAACTGATCAGTGCAGTAAATTCTGTTTAATCCAATGAATTTAAAAGTTAAGCCCATTCGGTAACCCCTTCCCCCTTGGATTTTGTATAAAAAGCCTATGCATTTGTGGGCCGCTGCTGCTGGATGCTAGCTTGCTTATTGGGATGCCCAGCCCCAGAGCACCAATTTCTTTCTTTGTTCCGGTCTCTCGGGTGCTCTGGTCCCCTTTGTTCCCATCTCTCCCCTCCCCCCAACCCTTTCTCTGCTTCCTCTGTTCCCGTTCTTCTCTCTAAACCTAAATCCTCTCTGCTTCCAATGAAATAATTTTTTGATCTTCGTTGGTGTGTTGGTGTGGATTTTAGAACTCTTACACTATGTCATTGTCCTTTTGCCTCAGATGTAGAAAGGCATCCAGCCCACCATAGGTCACATTAGTATCGAGCCTAATGTCTGCTCTCCTCCAGGGATCGATATTTTCACTCAGGCACATTTAGTATTGTGTTAGAAACCAGCCTGCTCTTTACGAAGCTGGTCCTTCTCAGAGTCTCTATCACAACGTGAAGAAAGGAGGCCACTGTGCCTCACAACTCCACTCCTTCCGCTCTTTTGCTGACAAGCAGTTAAGAAGCTGTATGGGCTATTATTTGACAACTTGTAATTTATGCTGAAATGGCAAAAATCACTCCATTTTGTTCACCCAGCTTCCTGCCCTTCCCTTCTGCCCTGATAATCAGTGATTACAGGTTCCATGAAAGCGGTACCTGCTGCAGTTTCAGGGAGCACACTGTTTCCACAATACTGGGAAACTCAAGTTCAGAACATGTGCGGCTCAAAGGAGCCTGAGCCATTGTTTCTGAGACTTTTTTTCTGTGGACATTTCTTTTGTTTAAGTTTTTCATTTATTTTTATTTTGAATATGTGAGGGTACTGGACACAGGTGGGTCAGTGCACACCTGCCAGGCAATGTCTGCAGAGTTCAGAACAGGGCCTCGAATCCCCTGGAATCAGAGCTTTGGAGAGTTCTTATCTGCCATGTGAGTTCTGGGATTCAAACCAGGGGCTTCTGCAAGAACGGCCAGTACTTCTAACTGATGAGCCATCTCTCCTGTCCTAAAACTTTTTTCTTAACTGAAATTTAGAACGTGTTTGATAACCGAAAACTTCTTTGTTAACTGACCTGACTGACATTGCTTTGCTGTAACTACGAGCCCTGCCTCTGTTATGATACAACTATGATTACTGACTTTGACCCTTGCATGATGGAATTGTGGTTTTAGCCTTTATAAACCCTGCTCTGCCTCTCCTTAGGATATCAGTTATCTTGGCTTGAAAACGCTCTCCCCTACAGGCTACTTTTTTTTTTTTGGTCTTTTCGAGACAGGGTCTCCATGTAGCCCCAGCTGGCCTGGAACTCACTCTGTAGGCCAGGCTGGCCTGGAACTCACAAACATCCGCCTGCCTCTGCCTCCCAAGGGCTAGGATCAAAGGCAAGCGCCACCACGCTAGGCTACAGGCTACTTTCTAATTACAGACTCCTCATATTTTCCATCACTATGGGGCCTTCCTCTATGCCTCCCACAGGATGCTGCAGTGGAGGTCCTTGGTACCCGGCTCCTCCATTCTCTTCACCACATGGGCTGTATCAGACTAAATTACCTTCTGTGGACCTTCCTGATCTCACCCTGAAGGATTAAAAAAAAAAGTAAGAATTAAAGACTGGGTCAAAGAACTGACTGAAACAGTCAACTTCTGCCTGAAACAGTCAACTCTGCATCGGAAATTTAAAAAAAAAGAGACTAAGAAAAAGATGAAAAACATGTATGGCAGAATGCATGAGTTCTGGTGGGGTGGGGGGCAAGGAAGGGGGAGTGGGCCTAGATTTCATTGGGAAATGTATGAAATGCACAAAGCTTCAATAAAAATTGGCTTTGAAAAAAAAGGTAAGAATTTCTCTGAAGTCTAATATGGATCGCCACTCCACACATGTCTCTTCTGCAGGAAGCTCGCCTTATGTTAAGCTGTCCCTCTTCAGGAAGGTCACTTACATGAAAATTATTACCAAGATACATTTACATCCTTGTGTTGGGGGCATTTGGTTAAAGTTTAAGTGCAATGTTGAAATGACCTATGCACTAGAGGGAAATGTCCTTGTGTCTGATGAAGTGGCTTACTAGGACTGGGCAAGATAGGACATCTTGAATATAAGAAAATTCCAGGTAGCAGAAGTATGGTCAGGATTTATGAGCAATCTTGAGGGAGTCAATATATGCCCAGGTATTAAACTCCCAATGCTGAGAAAGTTACATTTTTGTCTTTTGATTCTTTATGGACTTTTTTAAGCTAGTTATTGTAATGGGAAGATGGTTGTGTCTTTGAGACAGGTATTGTATGAGAGAACCCAGGATCCACATTGAATTCACATAGATTCATAGGAAAATTGTATATCTTGCAAATCCGATTTAAGAATTTGAGATAAAATGTGGAACTTTCAGTATTTCACAATACAGGTATCATAGTCCCTGTATTGGTAGAGTTGAAACTGCACCAGAAAAGGACTCCCCTTAGGGCTCGAAGGAACTTTGTAACTGAAATATTAGCATGAGTAGAAGGGAAAGGGGAAGAGTGTGCATTATAGAAACAATCCCCTGGTGCCCCGTGAGAGTTTAGGTGTGGCTGGAGGAGAGGATATACTCTCATGGTTACATGGTTTAGAATCTAGAATTAAGAAAGACAACATCACGAGCTTTGCAGGAAAATGGCTGGAGCTAGAGAACATCATGCTGAGTGCCAATTACCTGGTTGTAAGTATTTCTCGTGTAGGGCCCCCTGAGCTTTTGTCCAAAGCAGTTGGGCGTAATGCATATTGGAAACAACAACAACAACAACAACAACAACAACAACAGAAAGGACTGCATCAAAGAACTGACTGAAACAGTGAACTTCTGCTCAAAACAGTCAACTTCCTCATGGAGAATATTGAGAAAGACTGAGAAAGAGATGAAAAGCATGTTTGGCAGAATGCATGAGCTCTGGCCGGGGTGGGGGAATGGGCCAGAACACGGTCATAGATTTGTTTAAAAAATAAAATAAATTATGTAAAAAAAGTAAATTTGAATTAACCCCTCAAAAAGCACACACCTTTAATCCCCGCACTAGAGAGGTAGAGGCAGGCGGATCTCTGTGAGCTCAATGCCAGCCATGGTCAGACGCATAGCAAGTTCCAGGCCAGCTGGGAATAAAAAGGAGACCCTGTCCCAAACAGACCAAAAAAAAAAAAAATGTCGAGGAGGGTATTTATCTTGTGCATTGACCCAAAGTTTTTCTGTGCCAGAGAGGCAGGAAGAAAGGGAGATAGGAAACCCCAAAGGAACAGAAGGGGGGCCTGCATGTTAGAATAAGGTTGGTCCTTGTCAGGGTGTGAGTTCCAGAGGCATTGAAATGCAGAGACACCTAAGACCGGTGGTGCCCAGGATCCTGCTCTATCAGGACCGCCTTTGGCTATGCTAAAACGGGCCATCACCTGAGCTTTTGTACAAAGCAGTTGGGCATAATACATTTTGGAAACAACAACAAACAACAACACAACAACAACAGAAAAGACTGCATCAAAAACCACTGAACGGTGAACTTCTGCTCAAAACAGTCAACTTCCCCATGGAAAATACTGAGAAAGACTGAGAGATGGAAAGCATGTTTGGCAGAATGCATGAGCTCTGGTGGGGTGGGGGAATGAGCGGGAACATGGGTCTAGATTTGTTAAAAATAAATAAATAAATTTATGTGAAAAAAAAATAAACTGTGGGAACATGCAAATATTTTCTGATTGTTTTAAGATTTCAAAATTGGGAATGTATCAAAAGATTTGGAATAAAGAGTTTTCTATTTAAAAAAAACAACAACAACAACAACAAAAAAACAGAGCACAAGAAAAACAAACAAACAAACAAAAAAAAACGGGCCATCACCGATTATTCAGGAATTTTCTGCCTTTTTGAAAGCCAGACTCCAGACTCCTTCAGAGTGCGCTACCCACCCCCACTCTCACTGAATCCCACTCCCTCCTTCTCCCTTAAATGCCCAAGCCAGACGTCATTCTGTGCTTGGCTCTACCTCTCCCCTGAGCCTAGCCCCGGCTACCCTGAATTAAACTTTGCTCCGAAGACCTTAGACCTCGTGGCCTTTCATTCTGGTGGGGAGCGTGCCATAACCTTACAGTCCTCAGGATTGGTAGTGAAAGACCCCCAGAAACTTGGGTGGCTCTCACTCAAATCTCGGGATGGAATGACACCCAAAAAATCAGCCAGAGACCGTTCTTGCTGTAACTACACGAGGTTTATTTGGGAAAAACCAGTGCACTGGGGCCGAACTCATAACCCACGCAGGGGCAGAGAGAGATCAACCCCCAGAGACTGGGGTAAGGAGTTTTTAAAGGAAAAAAAAATCCACAAGGTATGAGGAAGCGGGGAGGGGAACCTTATCTTGACACACAGGCGGGCGTGGCTCAGTTAAGCACCACAAGGTATGAGGAAGCGGGGAGGGCTTATAGCGTACATGACTGGAGGCCTCTATAAGATGGCGGTACCATGGTTCTCTAAAGACAGATTTTAAGGGTGCATAAAACCTTGGGGCAGGGGTCCTTCATTCCCATTCGCTCTAGGACATAGTTCTAATCATAGAACTAAAGCTCAGAGTACCTCTTTAATTTTCTTCAGGCCCTTTTTGTTCTATGCACTGATATTGTTGGCGAAGCCTTAAAATCTGCACAGCACCTACTCTCTGGCGAGCTTAAGAGGATTATCAGCCTTTTCCAGTTTCCAGGATCCATCTCGGGCTGCAAGAGGGGCGGCTTTGACGTGGGAAGCGTGGATCCAGGCAGAGATTCCTTCCACCTTAACTGCAGTAGGGCTGGTCAGGAGCACAAGGAAGGGTCCTTTCCATCTAGGCTCAAGGTTGCCAGCGCAGTGTCATCTAACCAAGACCAAGTCTCCCACTTGGAATGGGTGGGGCACCTCAGCAGTTCTAGGCATGTATGCCTCTTTGAGCTGCTTCCAGGCACCCTTTCTGACAAGTTCAAGGGCCTTCAGATGGACTAGGAGGGGTGGAGAGAAGAGAAGCATTAGGATCTATTATGCCTCCCACTTCCACTAGGGGAGGAGGACCTCCAAACAGGATTATAAAGGGAGTTAGCTTAAAGCCGTTGGGGGTGTTCCAGACTCAGAACAAGGCAAAAGGAGGGAGGGTTGTCCAGTCTTTCCAGCTGTCTCAGTGGCTAATTTGGCATTGGTCTCTTTTAGAGTTCTATTTATCCTTTCTACCTGTCCTGAGCTCTGGGGTCTATAAGCACAATGTAATTTCCAATCAATTTCCAGCTGAGTGGCCAATCCCTGACTTACCTGGGCAACGAAGGCAGGGCCATTGTCTGATCTGATTACCTTAGGAACATCAAACCTCGGGAAGATTTTTTAAGGATTTTTTTAGCCACTATATTAGCTGTTTCCGACTTTGTGGGAAAAGCTTCTACCCATCCTGAAAAAGTATCTATAAAAACTAGCAGATATTTGTTACCATATTTAGCAGGTTTAATTTCAGTGAAGTCCACTTCCCAGTAGGCACCCNTTCTTAATTTCTCCTTTGACACAGTCATTATTCAGGAGAGGGTTGTTTGGTCTCCATGAGTTCTTGTAGATAGTAGAGCTCCTTCTGGTGTTGATATTAAACTTTATTGCATTGTGGTCTGACAGAATGCATGGAATTATTTCAATTTTTTTATTTCTTGAGGTTTGTTCTGTGCCCCGGTATATGGCCAGTTTTGGAGAAGGTCCCATGGGGTGTTCAATAGAAAATATATTCTTTGGTGTTTGATTGGAATATTTGGTAGATGTCTGTTAGGTCCATTTGGTGTATTGTATTTTTCAGTTCAGATGTCTCTCTCTTTATTTTGTCTGGTTGACCTGTCTAATGGACACATTGGTGTATTGACTTCCCCTATTAGGAGGGTATTTGGATTAATCTGTGCCTTAAAGTTATGAGTTATATAAAATTGTGTTTATGAAGTTTGGTGCACCACAGTTTAGTGCGTATATATTCATGATTGCAATATCTTCTTGGTTACTTATTCTTTTTTTCATATTTCAAGTTAGTTCATATCTTATTTTTATTTTAACTGATCAAAATAAAGCAAACTGTTATTGTTATACAAATAAGAAACAATACAAAGAATCTATTATTGTTGATCTAATAAAGGTTAAACTTGCTTGATTACCCAAACCTCACACCATATAGACTAGGTGACAGGATTTCTCCTATGAGTGAACAGAAAAGATGCTCTTTTTATAATGCCAAGAATAAGTTTTGCAGCTCTATTACAGAAAGAGAATATAATAAGGGTCAGAAAAGGAAAGGGCTTCTTCTTCCCTTCCTGGCAACAAAAGAGGAAGAATGGGAGTGTAGAACAAAGGAGCAGGGGATGTCATCATGCAATATGTCAAACCTGCCGTATTTCTGAAGCCTCGTTTCCAAAGACAGCAGGGAAACTGAGTAGATCCCAAAGTGTCTCCAAAGGAAAGCTTGCCCTTCACTATCTTTGAGAGTTTAGAAGGAGAGCATCCCTCAGACAGAGGCAGAAAGCAATCCAGGTAAATTTGTCCAAAACTCTGAAGTCTAACTGGGAGCTTGTCAGATGAGACTGCTGAAGAAAAAGAATGAAGTTACCCTCTTCATCTCCTCTGATTAGTTCTAGCGTGAAGCCAATTTTTTTGATTTTACAATTTCACCTCCTGCTTGCTGCTTAGTTCCATTTGCTTAGAATATATTTTTTCTACCCTTTCACCTTAAGGTAGTGCCTTTCATTGATGGCGAGATTGGTTTCTTGCAGAGAACAAAAAGATGGATTTTGTTTCTTAATCCATTCTACTAGTATATGCCTCTTTATTGACTAGTTATTATTGAGAGATGTATATTGCTTCCTATCATTTTGGCTTCTGGTGCAATCTTGTTCTATGTTTGTATTTCCACAATTATACCTTCATTGAATACTTTCTGTTGCTGCTTGGGTATAGCCATCCCTTCCTTCAGCTCTTTGTATTGCTTCCAAGTGTTCTCTGAACAGCTCGTTTTCTGGATATGTATTCTTTCAGTCTAATCATGCCATGAAAGATTTTATGTTCTCCTTCAAATATAATAGATATTTCTGCTGGGTAAAGTATTCTGGGTTGGCATCTATAGTCATTTGAAACTGGGAATGCTTTTGTCCAAACTCTTCTGGATTTCATTGTTTGCATTGAAAAGTCAGCTCTAATTCTGGTGAGTTTTGCTTTTCTTTTGAAGGTTTTGGTATTCTCTCTTTGTTTTGAACATCTATTATTTTTACTATGATATTGTGCAGGGAATTTCTTTTCTGGTCCTGTCTATTTGGTATTATATGTGCTGCTTGTATTTATATAAGTTTGTTTTTCCTTAATCTGGGTAAATTTTCTTCTACAATCCTGTTGAAGATCTGGTCAATAATTTTATCCTGAGATTCTCTCCTTCCTCTATACCTATTATGCATAAGTTTGGTCTTTTCATGGTATCCCACAATTCCTGGTTATTCCATTCCCATGTTTTAAAAATTTTTTTATAATCTTTGCTTGAGCAAATTTCTTCCATGTTGTTTTCCAGTCCTGATATTATATTTTCTACTTCATTTATTCTGTTATTGGGGCTTTTTCTTCTCCTTTCCAGATGGCTTATTGAGTATCCCATTTCTCCTTTCATTTCAGCCTGAGTTTTCTTCAGCATTTCTATGTCATTTGTGAATTTATCCCAAACTTTATCATTATCTTCTTTTAGTCCATCCCTATCTTCTTTTAGTTCTTTGATTTGATTGTTTGTGTGTTCTTTAAGTTCCTTGGATTCTTTGATCATTTTTATGATAGCTCTTTTAAGATCTGTGTCCTGGGTTACATCTAGGTGTCTTCATTATAGGAGTCTTCTACAGGACTGGTAGTATTTAGCAGAGACTTACTATTAGGGTTTTTCATGTTATTGTTTTCTCATGTTATTGTTGTGATTTTAGCATGTGGGTTTCTTTTGTTCTTTGTGATGCTGGTATTAAACTCAAGTGTTTCTTTCTTGAATTAAAGACTTACTTTGCTTGTATTTTTCAGATGCCTTCATTGTCTTCTTATTAGGTATAAAGGGCTGGTTGGTCTAGGCTTCAGAGTCTCACTTCTAACTTTGTACTGGAAAGACCAGCTACTTCTTGTCCAGTTAGTCAGGGCCTCTCCCAGAAGCCTGAGACAAGGTAACTATTGAGGCAGGCCTAAACCTCTGCCCCATGTTGGGCTCACTTATCAGCTCTCCCAGGCTTGTTGCAAACATCTGGATTTGGGTCCAGGGACAGGGAAGTTAGCCTGGAGCTGAGGGAGCGGCCCCAGGAGTTCCCTAGGTAGTGGGTAGGAAGTCTGGAACACACTGCCGCATCTGTGCAGTTGTGGACTCTCACCATGGAGCAGAGGACCACCTCATATGCTCAGTGGGAGAGTGGTACTCTCAAAACGAGCTGGTTGCAGATGTCTGTATGTGAGTCCAGGGTCAGGGAAGCCTAGCCTGAAGGTCGGGTGGAGCCCCAGGTGTTCCTAGATAGTGGTCAGGAGTCTGCAATTGTCGCCTGCCACTACCTTTCCAACTCTGCCACCTGGGCCATCTGCTGGCTCTGGCCACTTGCTGCTGCTGCTGTTGCTGACTTCCGGCTCTGAGGGTGTGCAAGCTGCCTGCTGCTGCCTTCCATATGTAGATTTTTAAGAACAAATTTTCTGATTGTGAAATAATATATGCTCATTGTGAAAAATTTAAAAATTCAAAATACTTGGATGCCATATTCTACAAATAATCTCATTTTTGTGCATTTCCTTAATTATATAAAAATTATTGGACATTTCATTCACTATATATAAATATACTATTTAACATGTCTAATTATACTGATTGTCATCATAGTTGACCTAGGGATACTCCTGCCTGGATGGAAGATGCTAGTGGAGAAAACACTGAATAGATCATGTGAGCTATAGGAAGGCTCAGTACTTCTCTTTTTAATTTTTTGGATTTATTTATTTTCACTTTATGCATATGAATGCTTTGCCTGCATGTGTGCCGATGCACCCATGTCATATAATGCTCATGGCAGCCAGAAGAGGGCAGCAGATACCCTGAAACTGAAGTTATGTATGGTTGTTAGTTGCCATGTAGATGCTGGGAACCAAACTGGGTCCTCTGTAAGATTAGCCAGTGCCTTTAAACTCAGCCAGCCATCTCTCTAACCCCTTAGTCATGTTTCTTGATTGAATAATTGAACCGTTGGGTCATTCAGTAGAGAAGAGGATCATTCACAATTCTTCATAAGGAAAATTGCCAGTCTATCCCTCCTTACTATGCTGCTTTTTTTTTCTCCCCAAGGAAAGCATTTTAGTAATATTCTCAATGGGTTATCCAACAATATAAATATTTGCCCATTGAAAGAAGCTCCAGGGCTGGAGAGATGGCCTAGCGGTTAAGAGCGCCGACCGCTCTTACAGAGGACCCGGGTTCGATCCCCAGCACCCACATGGCAGCTGAGAACCGTCTGAAACTCCAATTCCAGGAGAACTCCAGTTCCAGGGGAATCCGACACCCTCTTCTGACCTCCGCGGCATTGCACGACACGGGTGCACAAACTTGCATGCAGACAGTACATTCATACACATACGGAAATAAATAAAATTAATTAAAAAAAAAAAGAAAGAAGCTCCAGAAGATAACAGAACTAATCTTTAAATTTATGCTTCTTTAAAGCACAGTGTGCCATAATTTAAAAAATAAAGGAAATAGAAAATCAGGACTGCTTTCTTAGCACTTGGCTCCTGACCATGTGCCCACTAGAAGAGAAAAGTCTAGCATAAAGGGCAAATCACTGGAGAAGAGACAATAAAAGGCATCATTCTCTCATTCTCTCTCGTAGCAGAGAATGGAACACATGATCACAGTTTTAGTATTAATTTGTGGACTTGAATTTAGTGAGTTTTACATATCAATCTGTGCTGCATGTATCAAATTAACTGTGCTTCTAATTTAGTCATATTTGAAGATTGTTAAATTCCAATAAAACTTAACAAACACAATTAGGTGACACTTAGAACTACCTCCAGGCAGTACTAATCCCAGTGGAACTAAAGTGGCCCAGAGCAGCCAGGATGCAGAGCAGTCAAACCCCTGGCTTTTAAGCCATGGTTCTTATTTGATAATGATTCAGAACCCAATGCAAGCACACCCAATATTTAGGGATGGTCCTAGAATCTTAGAAATCATCAAGTTGGCAAGAATTTTCTCTAAATATAGCATAAGAAACACATCTCTTGAGACTTTTAAACAGCAAAAGCAGAAGCAGACTGAGGCCACTAGTGCAAGAAAATTCATTTTAGGCTATGCCATTTATCTAGCATGATCCAATGGGGTTCTTGAGTGTGGGCTCCAAACTGAATAAGAAAAAAAAAGTATATGCAACTTTTCCATACTTGAGTTTAGTTTTGATTAGGCTCCCCATCTGCTAAAGTATATCTAAAATTTGAAAATTATGTAAGTCCTCACATAGCCTGAAAGTCTGTTCTTTTGCAAAACTAGAAAATATATGAAAATCTTGGGTCACAATCTACTAAAGCCTGTAGCAGTTCCTCAGCTATATTAGAGACACATTTTATTTCTGTAGATTTTAGTATACATAGGCTAGGGAGATAGCTCAGTGTAATAGCACTTACAGCATAAGTCTGAGAACTTGAACTCTGATCCCTAACACCAGTATCAAAACTCGGCATGGCATGTGCCTGTAAGCCAGAGGACAGAGGGAGTTTCCTGGCTGGTCAGCCTAGCTGAAATCTAGGAAGCTCTTGGATCAACTGACAAACTCCCTCAAGGAAACAAAGTTTAAAATGATAGAGCACTGTTCTCCAGCAGCCGCTGCGTGTAGGCACATGCACCTACATAGACATGGGCATAGCTTAATACAACATAAAAATAAAGATATCCTTATAGATTTTATATGCACATCTGAGTGGGATATACTATATTATTTTATACATACAATTAAATACTATTGCATCAAACCCCATTTCTTCTTCAAACTGGCCCATACCCACGACCTTCATGTCTTTTTTTTTTCTACTATCAAGTCTAGTTAGTGCTGCATATATATGCACAGTTTTGGAATCATCTATTGGACCATGGGAACCTACGGTGGCCATATATGTTATTATTAATACTGTCTTTGGTCCTTTCATTTTTGCCTTATGTGGTGAGAATTTATGAAGAGATGTCAGGTGAACATTGCTGTAAGGTTGGAAAATTTTGAAAACTACTCTGCCTGTTCTAAATCTCAGGGAACACAAAGCAGAGTAACAGACATTTAGTGTGTGAGTCTGGATCGAATTGATGCTCCTGATATCTTCCTTATAAATGCTCATCTTTCTATTGTGATTTCACAAGGGATTATGAAGCACAGTGACTGCAAATGACAATGGAATCATACTAATAAAAGTAATAGACAAAACATGAACAGATAATGATGGCCTTTGTTTTCAATGTTTCATACTATCCAACTGAAGCTTAAAAATCAATTCTGCCTCAATCTTCCACACTCAGTTCATGGTAGCATTTTTTTTAGTATGATGATATTATCAGTTATGAAGAGTGATGAACAAGACCCAGTCTCAGTTTTATCAATGATTACATTATAACTTCTCTAGTACTCTCCAAACACCCTAGCTGACATTTTAGAAATCATATAAAGTGAGTTTGTTTGCAACTAGACACAAGCACCATAAAATATGAATGGAAATAAGAATTATAAAAGAGAATATATACAATTTATACCCTTCAAGAGCACACCTCATGATTTACCTCCACCGATTAGACACTCCTGATAGTTCATACATCTTTGAGCTCATCAGTGGATTAACAGCCTAATGACGAAATCACATTTTGATAGAGCTACTAGATGGGGACCAGGTCTTCAGCACACAAGTCTTGAGAAATATTTTATGTGTTAATCACAATATAATCACTTTCCTGTATGAAAATACAAAGCTTGGGGCTGGAGAGATGGTTCAGCAGTTAAGAGCGCCAACTGCTCTTGGAGAGTGACGGGCAGTGTGTGTACGTACTTCATTGCTATGTTCAATTAAGCACTCTATTCTTAATTTACTGCTAAATCCTCCTTCGCCTTTAATTTCAAAAAAGGTTCCATGTGTTCTTGAAGAGAAAATATAGACCATTGTTGTCCACCTCATAGGCTACACCTTGACCTAACGTATTTATGGAAAAATCATTGGAGATCTGGGTTCGATTCCCAGCACCAACATGGTGGCTAAGAACCATCTTTAACTCCAGTTCCAGGGGAGACTGACAACCTCTTCTGACCTCCGTGGCGTTGCATGACATGGGTGCACCAACCTACATGCAGACAGTACACTCATGCACATAAAAAATAATAAATAAATAAATAAATTTAAAAAGAAAATACAAAGCTGAAGGTTTTTCTCGCTTCAGTAATAGTGACATTCACACACCCTCTGGCTGCATATTGTCTTATGAGTCCACTCATAATATTTCATTAAATTTCTGATTCATTTTTATAAATGTGAAAAAATTATTTCATGTGTATGTTTTGTCTCCAAATATACCTCTATCTCTTTATCTCTATCTCTATCTCTATCTCTATCTCTGTCTCTATGTGTACATCTATATCTATATCTATCTAATATATCTATATATCTATATCTATATATCTATATTATCTACGCACCTGTGTCAGTGCAAAGCCCACAGAGGTCAGAAAACAGTGCCAAATTCCTTAGAACTAGAGTTGTAAAGTTGTTGCCTGCCATGTGGGTGCTGGGAATTGAACCTGGGTCCTGTGGAAGGGTGTGTGTATCCAGTGCCCTTAATTGCTGAGCCATCTTTCCAGCCCCAAATATGAATATTTTTAAGTAGGACTACTGAAGTAGAAGTCATTTGTTTTTAAAATATTTAGGGATTATCATTTTTTTCAAGTATGCAAATTTATGACACAAATAGTTATGTAAGAGAAAAGAATCTTTAAATATAGAAAAATTTCATGAGAACTTTTAGAAAAAGAAACGTGAAAGTTAAAATGGAAATTATTATATTTTATCATACGGGACATAATGGATAATCTGGGTACATCTAAATGATCATTTCATGACCATATGACTCTGTGCTCTTCCAAAGGCTCCTATCTTGCCTTTCCAAAACAGCTCCCTTTTAGTGAGACTGAAATGAATGTGCAATGAATCAAAGCTGAAATTCAGGCTGTAGCATTATTATATAACTGAAATGCTGTCATAGTGAAAGTAATGCCTTGCTTCTGAAATTAATTGGGGTATGAGTTTGGGGCAAAATCATCCTTTATGTAGAAGATGCAGTAGAATCCATGGAAATCTTTGGTGATATTGAGAATGAGAGCTCCATATACTTTAGTGGTTGGATAAAATAAGGGGCAAAAGCTCTGAATTTGATCACTATTTGCTCTTCAGTCCCCTCTTAGGAAAACGCTCATTCTAAGATAGGAGTGGATAAGGTCAAACAGGATTTTACATTTGAGAAAAATCAAGAGAATTATTTCTCCTGGCATTTGTCATCTTAAATAAATGTGCATATTTCAAATCATTGGCTCTCCAGCAAGACATCGCATTCATATGAGAGCTAGAAATGTTTTTATAACATGCCTAGAGGAGAATTCTTTGTTATGGCTTCACTGAACACTCATTAATTCTGTAACAGAAGAGGGGAGTTGATGGCAATTTTGCACCTATCTGCAGATGTATGAAATGTTTAGTCATTTTCAGGTAAGAAATTCTCACATGTCAACATTTCACCGAGTTTAACAAAACTGCTCAGCTTCTGTAAGAAAAATGTAATGTGTAATAATCAGGTATCAGAATTCTCAATTAGTTAATGAAGTTCATTAAAAAAGACATACAAATAAGCTTTTTATTTTTAAGTATCTCAAAACAGAAGGATTTAAAGACTAATATAATAAACACTTATTCGCTGTCCAAATAAAGCTTGTAGAATTGAGTTCATGTACTGTTTCTCCCACATCCATTTCACTTATTTATCGTAACAAGGTCTGGATAAAAGCAAGTAGAGGATGCTTAGAACTTCATCAGAATAGCAAAGGTAGATGAACAGATAGGGCCTCAGTGTCTCTCTGGTCCCCACACTTCCCCACCTTCCCCTCATACTTGACCATAGCCTTGATCTATGCTGTAAAACTAGCTCAAGTTCCCATCATAAGTTTGTTGATGCCTCTGGGTCCCACCATATCTCTGCAGCAGATATCCTCCTTCAACCACTTCTCGCTGCTCTTTGTGTTTGTCTTTTAAATAAAAAGTCATGTTTGTTGATATACCCCCTTGTCTTCATATCTCTTCTAAACTGGCATTGCCTAAAGGAATAGTTCATAAAGTGGGAAAAGAGTGATCTATTAGGTATATGAGATCTTAGAACCTCTATCTGATTTTGTCTTTGATCAAGATTGTTACTTCTTTTTTATTTTTTAAACATTTTCTAAAATTTTATTTATGTGTATGAGTGTACTGTCTGCGTGTAGGTTAGTGCATCTGTGTCGTGCAATGCTACAGAGGTCAGAGTTAAAGACAGTTCTTAGCCGCCATGTGGGTGCTGGGAATCGAATCCAAATCCTCTGCAAGAGCAGTCGGTGCTCTTAATTGCTGAGCCATCTCTCCAGCCCCAAGATTGTTACTTCTAATGTGCTTTTATAATTTCCCTGTATGTCCATCTATACATAGATAAGTGCACATAAATTGAGTAATTCATGCTAATAAAGGTGCACACTCTCTTGGAGAACAAAGCTCTAGCTTCTCAGATTCCATTTTTCAGCAAATCTTGCTTCCTTCTTCTCTTGTTTGGAAACTCCTTTACATACAGGAATTAATCTAAGCACCCAAAAGTATAAATCATGTACTTACTTTAGTAGTCACATCCTCTGAATTCTTGCAGTTCTTTTTAGACATTTTTAAAACATTTAACACAGTGCATCATAAACTAGATATATGGATGGCTGCTTTCCACATCATACAATGAGCCATAGTAAATAGGAGCCAGTCCTTATTAGTCTCTGCATCTCCAGTACCCTGGACCCTCCTAGTACATCACAGGTGTTCAATACATGGCTTTGAAGAGTAAATCAAACCCGAGGCCATGTTCCATAGAGACTGCTGCTGTTTACCCTAAGGAAAATGAAGACGCAACTGTAAATTTATTCAGAGTACATTAGTTCAATGAAGGTATTAAAATATAAATGTGAAGTGCAGATGCATGTGTGGAGGGGCCAAGGTATTTACAGTTGACTTTTCTATGGTCAGAAAATCAAAAAAATATTTTAATACTCTATTGGAAAAATGCTCATTGACCTTATTTTTAACTTATTTTTTATTAATTATTTTCTGGCTTTAAATCACTTCTAATTGAGCTTTTCTCGTGTCCTCCCATTCACACATCCCATAGCTCCCCTGAAACTGGATTTCATATATTCTGTCATATATTTTAAGGGCTATCTGTTCAAGCATTTGAACCCAGATGTCCTTCAGTGCAAGTTCATCCACTGGAGTCTCTGTTTTTTGGGGGACTGTGTTACTTCACTTAGCATAATGGCTTCCAGTTCCATCCATTTACTTGCAAAGTTCATGATATCATCTTTCTTTACTGTTGCATAGAATTCTATTGTGTAGAGATGTACCACATTTTTGTTATCCAGTCATCAGTTGAGGGGCATTTGGATTGGTTCCAACTCTTTGCTATTGTGAAAAGAGCTGCAATAAACATAGATGTGCATGTATCTTTGCAGTAGGATGAGTCTTGTGGGTATATACCCAGGAGTGGTATGGCTGGGTCAGGTGGTAGGCTCATTTTGAGCCTTTTAAGGATTCTCCACACTGCTTTCCACAGTGGTTGTATGAATTTACATTCCCACCAGCAGTGGATGAGTGTTCCCCTTTCTCCACAATCTCTCCACCCAGCCTACCATGGGCAATGGCATCCCCTGTGGAGGAGGAGGGAGAGCTCAGCTGTATAAGAAGGGTAGCTGAGCAGCCAGGGGTGCAAGCTTGTAAGCAATGTTCCTTCATGGCCTCTGCTTCAGTTCCTTCCTCCTAGTTCCTGCTTGAGCTCCTGCCCTGACTTCTCTGGATGAAGGACTGTACTGTAAGCAAGAATCAACATTTTCCTCACCCATGTAACTTTTGGTCAGTATTTTATGACAGCAACAGAAAGCAAACTTGAACAGTGACCAATGTGGGTAAACACATAGCACCTAGACAAAGGGATGCGACCTGGTGAGAGACTAAAAGATTTTGTGATGCTCCTCAGAACGTGTAGAATTTACAAGTTATGGATTGTTTCTTCCTGGAATTTTCCATTAGTTTTGGACAGTGATTGGCAGTAAGTAAACAAAGATAGTAGAAAGTGAAACTGGGGATAAGAGGAAAGCACTGTGCTAAATGAAAAAATAATGGCTCAGTTAGTTGAGTCCTTCAGGAGCAGAACAAAATAGGCTGGGCTCAGTACCAGCCCTGTCACTAATAGTTGTGTGTCTTAGCACTTAGGTTTTTTTTTAAACTGTAAAGTGAAATATGTGAAAAGGACACATGTGCATTTAATGATGTAAAATATTTCAATAGTGTAGTATCTAAGTACATTAATTGTTTGACTGGTGCAGGGATACCTGTCTGCAGTCCTGACTACTCAGGAAGCAGAGCTTGAGGCCAGGAATTCTAGGACCACCCTGACAATATAGAAAATAAAGAAAACAATGCCCAGGGGTTATTAGTTGCCTATATAGTTTTGTTTCCTAATAAACACAACTACTTTTATAAATATTTTTTTGTATTCCAAAAGAATTAAACGTGTCATTCCTTTGGAAGCAGTGGTCATGAAAGTCTGGCTTTATTTGAAATTCAATCCACAATTAGCAAACTAGGGATTAGACACAACTAGTCATTGAAAACACTTGGGAGGCAGAGACAGGTGGATCTTTGTGAGTTCAAGGCCAGCCTGGTCTAGAGAGTGAATTCCAGGACAGCTGGGGCTACAGGGAGACCCTGTCTCGAAAAAAAAAAAAAGACAAAAACAACAACAACAACAACAACAAAAAAAAAAAATCCCCCAAAAAACCACTTAATACTTTGACCCTCTGAGAAAATGTGATTTCTCTTTAAAAATTTGTTCAGGGAGATGGTGAGTTGCCGTAGCCTAAAAGTTTTCTCTTCCTTTTCTTTTCTAACTATATCAAAACATTCTATCATTGTGATGTTTCATATGTAAATTGTATTGCTATGCATAAGATTAAGTATTTTTTTATTTTTAAAAGTTGTATTAGCTGGCTGGAGAGATGGCTCAGCGGTTAAGAGCACTGACTGCTCTTGCAGAGGACTGGGTTCTATTCCCAGCACCTGCATGGCCGCTGAGAACCAAATTTAAGCCAGGTGTGGTGGCACAGGCCTTTAATCCTAGCACTCCAGAGGCAGAGGCAGGTGGATCTCTGTGAGTTCAAGGTCACCCTGTTCTACAGCGTGAGTTCCAGGACAGCTGGGGCTACAGGGAGACCCTGTCTCAAAAAGACAAAAAAAAAAAAAAAAGGTTTTATTAGCTCTCAAAGAATTAGTCATTTTAATGGCATGTTCCCAGCAAAATTTATTTCGTTGCCGTTTCCCCACACCTTCCTGGTCCTCTCCCTCCCTCCCTGAGTGTGTCTTCTCACACTCAGTGTCCTCATTGTCACATTCATGTCACAAAACTTTTGCCTGTACCCTCTTCTCCACATCTGTCATTCTCCTCTCATGTTCCCTTATCCAATTTTCAACTTAATAAACGTGATCTTGAGGCTGGAGAGATAGTTAAGTGGTCAAGAGCACTGGCTGCTCTTGCAGAGGACCCAAGTTCAATTCCCAGCACCAGCATGGCAGCTAACAACTGTGAGTAACTCCAGGTCCAGGCTCTGCATGCATTGCAGGACATGGATGCACTCACACACATGCAGGCAATACATTCATACACTAAAATAAAAATAATATATTAAAAAATAATCTTACGGTAAACTGGTAACATTGCCTTATAAAAGATTACAGGAAGCTGGGAATGGTGGTGCATGCCTTTAATCCTAGCACTTGGGAGGCAGAGGCAGAGGCAGGCAGATCTTTGTGAGGTCAAGGTCAGCCTGGTCTACAGAGTAAGTTCCAGAACAACTGGGGTTACAGGGAGACCCTGTCTCGAAAAGACCAAAAAAAAAAAAAAAAAAAAAAAAAAAAAAAAAAAAAAAAAAAAAAAAAAGATTACAGGAATTCTTATTTTTTTTTGTCTTCTTTACTTCCAGGTAGAATATTTGATATTTTTCCTACATTTTCAAAACATGACTTCTTCCAGCCTTTTAGAAAACTGCCAAATAAATTTCCAATCCCAAATACAAATTTGTTAATCTGAAAGCCTCTTAAATATTTAAAGGCTTGACACATAGTGAACACCTCAAAATTGTTAGCTACAATTGACTTTTTTACTGACAGATTTTTAACCTTTTTCCATGACCACAATATGTGTAAAAATAAAAACATCTTTTGAACCATTAAACAATTAAACAATTATGTTTTTCCCAACAGAACTGTAATGAAATAAAATCTGTATTTTGTTTAAAAATACTCTAAAATATTAATCACTTTCAACTGACATTTGAAAAACATATTGTAGGAAAGAACTACTACTAAAGAATAATGAAAATGGAATATTGAGGTTACATAAATTTTGTAGGATATTGCAAAAGAAGTTCTAATTTATAATTGGTGATTCTAATGGACTTAAATATTTTTGAAAAGACCATTATTATAAACAGGATGCAGTATCCATGGCAACAAGGAAGACAACTTTCAGCATTTGGAAACATACTAAGATAATTAATTACATTTTACTTCTTTTTCCCCTTATAATTCAAACAACAAAAATGAGATCTTTGCTCATTTGTTCACAAGAATATTCTACACAGTTATAAAATAAAAATAAAAATCTAGTGAAGTGAAATAAATAAAATCCATCCTATTGAAGAGTTGAAAATAGGTCCTTCGGTAGGTACATAAACTATTGGTAAGTGGTGAGACAGTGACTTTAAGACATCTAGTGAAAGCTGAAAATTTTGTCTGCATTAGCTAGACATCATTAGATAAAGATAGAAGTCTAAATTTTCACTAATTTTTAAACTAAATATCATTGAAAATAGCTTTATTTATGGTAAATTTACACAAGTAATTTGTCTGTTTAAAAAGAAAATGACAGCCTGGTGAGGTGCTTTATTCCTAGCACTTGGGAGGCAGAGGCAGGCGGATCTTTGTGAGTTCAAGGCCAGCCTGGTCTACAGAGTGAGTTCCAGGACAGCTGGGACTACAGGGAGACCCTGTCTCAAAAACACCAAAAAGAAAAAGAGAGAAAAAAAAAAAAAGAAAATGACAGTGTGAATAGTATTAAAATCTTTGTTAGACGATTCCAGTGCATAAAAAATACTTTTTAAAATTTTTATTTTATTTATTTTTGTATGTGTATGAGTGTACTGTCTGCATGCAGGTCAGTGCACCCGTGTCGTGCAATGCCGCGGAGGTCAGAAGAGGGTCTCTGATTCCCCTGGAACTGGAGTTCTCCTGGAATTGGAGTTACAGATGGTTCTTAGCTGCCATGTGGGTGCTGGGGATCGAACCCGGGTCCTCTGCAAGAGCAGTCGGTGCTCTTAACCGCTAGGCTATCTCTCCAGCCCCCAAAATACTTTTTTCTTTTCTTTTTTTTTTTTTAATTTTTATTTATTTCTCTGTGTGTATGAATGTACTGTCTGCATGCAAGTTTGTGCACCCGTGTCGTGCAATGCCGCGGAGGTCAGAAGAGGGTGTCGGATTCCCCTGGAACTGGAGTTCTCCTGGAATTCGAGTTTCAGACGGTTCTCAGCCGCCATGTGGGTGCTGGGGATCGAACCCGGGTCCTCTGTAAGAGCGGTCGGCGCTCTTAACCGCTAGGCCATCTCTCCAGCCCCCCAAAATACTTTTTTCTTAAAACATGAACTCCTAAATGGAATTAACATACAGTTTATTTTCAGAGATCATAATTTTGGTATATATGTGACACATTTATATATGGGCACATTTTGGCACAATACAAATGGGAGGGAACAATAATGACAAAAGGACGTGGTCAAAGAACTGACTGAAACAGTTAACTTCTACCCAAACAAAAAGCCTCTACAGAGAAAAACAAGAAAAAGATGCAAGACATGCATGGCAAAATGCATGAACTAGGGTGGGGTGGGGCATGGAAAAGGGAATGAATATGTGTAAATTGGACTGAAAAATGATGTATAAATATAATTATATTATTAAAATACACATTTTTCTTGACAAAACCGTGGCTTATAAATTGCAAAATAAAAATATTATATACAGAAAAAAGTGTAATATGAGAGATAACCTAATTTGGTCCACATTTTTCACTCTAAAAATAATGGTAGCATAAGGAATATAATAAATAGCTAAGCCAAGTTTGGTGGTGCATGGCTTTATTCCCAATACAGGGAGGTTAGAGGCAGGCATATCCCTGTGAGTTTGAGGCCAGCCTGGTCTACATAACAAGTTCTAGCTGGGGCTACATGTTAAGACTCTGTTTCAAAAAATATAAGAATGGTTAAAATTGAGATTTCATGGAATTCTAGGTTTCAAAGGGGGGGGCCGTGGGAACTATATCTTCTAGACTGGGCCCTAGTGTGCCACGGGATGAGCTATGTGTGGGGATGCACCGGAAGGTGGGCTAAAGCCTTGTGCCACTGCCTACCTCCCCGTGTGCCACTGCTTACTGCAGAGTAGGGTCTATCTTTGAGAGAGAAAATGACAGCGGGCCACAAGAGGACAGTAAACTTCTCAGCATCCCAGATTCTGAGGATTCAAATCTGTCTATGAGCCCTTTGACACACTCTTTTTTACATTTATTGTGACAACAGTTGTTCAGTGTATGCCCACACAGTCTTCTAGTTCATTTCAAAAAGAGCAGTGGTGAATAATTTTTTTAATATTTCATGCCATTTTTATGGCAGCTTGGCCCTCAGAAAATTGAACAAAAGCAACTCCATGACTTTGACTTTGTGAAATGCCAGAATGGTAATTGTTAGAGCATGTGCCACATCCTGTGACTCAGTATGTAGCCTCCGGGAGTGCCAGCAAGTCTGAGTGGAGACCATTTTGGTGTGGGCCATGGCTTGCTGGGCTGGGGAATATCTGGCCTGTTCCAGTCTGACCCTTGCCAGGCCTGTGAGTCTTATTTCCTACATGCCTCCATGCACTTTTCCAGAGCCATCTGTAATGTTTTACCAGGCCCCATCTTGACTGATATTTGGAGTCTCTTCTTGACAAAGATGTTGACTACTGGCTGCTCACCCACTGGCTTACTGGCTTGGTTCAGGGGGTTCTGTCTAGGTACCAGCCTAGATATCTACGATGACATGAACAGTGCCTCTGTTACCATCAGTCCTGGAAAGCTTCTGACCACTATATAATCTTACATCATTTGGAAAATAAAAGTCATTATGCAAGTAATTTTTTCAAAGTTTCTATTGTATATACAAACAGTATTAAGTAGCTAAGATGAGCAAAGTGATGTTTTCTAGAATGGCTTAAAAGTCAAACTTCTGGGGCTAGAGAGATGGCCTAGTGGTTAAGAGCGCTGACTGCTCTTACAGAGGACCCGGGTTCGATCCCCAGCACCCACATGGCAGCCGAGAACCTTCTGAAACTCCAATTCCAGGAGAACTCCAGTTCCAGGGGAATCCAACACCCTCTTCTGACCTCCGTGGCATTGCATGACATGGATGCACAAACTTGCATGCAGACGGTACATTCATACACATACAGAAATAAATAAAATTAAAAAAATTTAAAAAAGTCAAACTTCTAGTTCTGTTTCTCTTTTATATTAGTAAAATGCCTGTTTAACTGAGAACATATGGAAGTTGACTGTTTTGAGCAGAAGTTCACTGTTTCAGTCAGTTCTTTGATGCAGTCCTTTCTGTTGTTGTTATTGTTGCTGTTGTTGTTGTTGCTGCTGTTGATGTTATTTCCAATATGCATCACTCCCAGCTTCTTGGACAAAAGCTCAAGGGGCCATGCACAAGAAATACTTACAACTAGGTAATTGGCACCAGCATCCATAGATGAGGGATACAATTCGTCGTTTGTTTTTCTAGCCCAGAAATCTTTTAAAGATTCTGTGTGCTTAATATTTCCTAGTACAGTTTAGAAATTGAATCTGGGGATGGCTGAGTAAATGTGTGCTTTGACAGTGACCATCTATCTGCACAACCATACCAGTGAGTTTCTTGTGTTGATCAGGTCAGGAGATGTTGTTGTCCATACTATTGTGGCATGCTCGGTTATACCTTCACAAATTTGAAGTTCTATCCTGAGCTCTGAATGTGAGCAGTGTCCAAGTGTTTCAGAGATCAACTGTCTTCTCTGCTCTTGAGGTGAGAGCTCTTTGAAGAAGGGGATTCTCTCTCTCTCTCTCTCTCTCTCTCTCTCTCTCTCTCTCTCTCTCTGTCTGTCTGTCTCTGGTGTTCATAGTTGTATCCAGTTTGCTTGACAAAGTGTCTCATAAATGTTAGGTATTTTATAAATGCCTTCTGAGTCTTTGATAATTTAAATAAATATTCATTGGACTTGTGGTCCATACTCAATTCAACATCTCCCCTTTGTCAGCACCATTTACCTCCTAACTCATCTTTAATTCTGTCTTAATGTCATGAATACTTAAAAATGAAAAATTGAAAATGTTTAATTGCTTTTCTCTAATATATTATCTGTGACATCAGCTACCTAATCAATATTTTACCTCTAATTGAATTTGCACATGTAAGGAGATGATGAATGATCTCTTCTGCACCCAGTTTGTCTGCTGTCTCCTCAGCAGAGCTGCTTTCTGTCTCTTCCATCTGCCCATTTTGCTCTAGATTTGATGCTGCTGGTAAGATCAACAAAGGCACACATACTCATCAGCTGAGTGAAAAGACCCATGCAGAATCTGTCACTAATTAGCAATGCATTTCCCATAGTGAAAAACTGGCTTAAAGTTAAAAAAAAAAATGGAGTAGCTGATGCTGAAAATTAGGCTGTCAGTTCAGAATCATGGTAAATTGTTATTGTTCTGAAACTTGGGATCTTTACAATTGATAACTGAAGATCCTTTTAACTAAAACATCATAAATAGTATAACTATGATGAACCTATTTGAAATTCAGTCCTTGTTTTCAGGGATTTACTGTTTTGGTGAAAAATGTTTGATAAATTTATAGCAGAAGAGAAAATACTTCTGGCAGCTACGTAATAAGTGCTTTGGACATAATTTGTATTCCTGCTGTTACATGCAGAAACTTGTGCCAGAGGGGGAAAAAGTAGAAAGAAATTTTATTTGGAAAGAAACCAACAGTCTGAAAAGGTGGTTTTAATCTATAAATATCTCTCTTAAGGAGAACTGAACACCAACAAAATTCAGTCTCCAGAAATAGATTGCTTAAGATAATCAAAATATTCCCTTAAAATATTTTACTAGATTTATTTTTGATGAATTTTCAAATAAGAATGGCATCTGAGGATTATGATGTTATTTAATAAATGAAAATCAAATCCAGTACATTTTCTATACCATGAAATACAAGTACAGTATGAAATGGAGATGAGATGAGATAGAATGGGAAGACCTTAATACTGCAGCTCATCCATTTACTAGGTACATACTCCTGGAAAACCTAGCTTTCCCCTTTATAGAACAGAGTGCACTACTTAAAAGATATGTTTTAAATAACAATGTGTGTGTGAAAATGCTTTACAAATTTTAACATATCCTACAAATAGGCATATTTCTTCTTTCTTTTCTCCCTCCCTCCCTCCCTTCTTCTTCCCTCCCTCCCTCCTTCCCTCCCTCCCTCCCACCCTCCCTCCCTCCCTTCCCCCCTTCCTTCCTTCCTTCCTCTCTTCTTAAGTCTACCTCTCTTCCCGAGTGCTGGGATTAAAGGTGTGGGCTACCATGCCCCGCTGAGAAATAAGTTCTTTAAAATAATTAGATAAAGTAGAATATGTTAAATGAAAAATTCTTAAGTATCTAAGTAATGTGACTTACTTATAGCTTCATACATTGAACAAAGCTTTATTAGACAAATAAATCAATAGCATATTTAGTTTATGATGTGATTACTCATGAGATAAAGGAACAATGGCTACTAATTTTAACTATTTCTTTTTTTTTTTTTAATTTTATTTACGTATGTGTATGAATGTACTGTCTGCATGCAAGTCTGTGCACCCGTGTCGTGCAATGCCGCGGAGGTCAGAAGAGGGTCTCGGATTCCCCTGGAACTGGAGTTCTCCTGGAATTGGAGTCTCAGACGGTTCTCGGCCGCCATGTGGGTGCTGGGGATCGAACCCGGGTCCTCTGCAAGAGCAGTCGGTGCTCTTAACCGCCCCAGATATCATTTTTTCAGTTCAATTTAGACATGTTCCTTTCTCCCTGCCCCCTCCCCACTCTGGTTCATGCATTCTAACGTACATGTCTTGCATCTTTCTCTCAGTTTTCCAAAGTATTTCTCTGTAGAAGGCTGTTGTTTGGGGAAGAATTTAACTGTATCAGTCAGTTCTTTGACCCAGTCCTTATGTTGTTGTTGTTCCTTCCCCTTTGTATTGCTCCAAACTATGCCTATATAAACATCACATATGTATCAAAATTACAACTTCTGAGAATAAACTGCATGTTAATTCCAAAATATGCTTTGATATTCACATTTTTCCCTTTAATTTTATATTACTCTAAAATATGAATACATATCTTCTACCCATATATGGTAGTTACAATGTCTGAAAATAAGTGCTAGCTTAATTCTAGAGCCCGTTAAGAGATTCATATTATAACAGCACAGTTTCTTTCAGATAAAAAGAAATATAACAATAACATTCTCCAGCTTGCCGTTCAGTTAGAGATTTGGTGTTAGCATCCACACATGAGGGAAACCTTATTTGCCTTTTTTTTTTTCTTTGAGACTGTGTTACTTCACTTAGCATAATGGCTTCAAGTTCCATCCATTTACCTGCAAAGTTCATGATGTCATCTTTCTTTACCTTTGCATAGATGTGTAGATGTATCACATTTTTGTTATCCACTTGTCAGTTGAGGGGCATTTGGGTTGGTTCCAGCTCTTCACTATTGTGAAGAGAGCTGCAATAAACATAGATGTCCATGTCTATTTGTGGTAGGGTGAGTCTTATGGGTATATACCCAGGAGTGGTATGACTGGGTCTGGTAGTAGGCTTATTTTGAGTCTTTTAGAGTTCTCCACCTGGGTTTCCATAGTGGTTGTATGAGTTTACGTTCTCACCAGCAGCAGATGAGTATTTCCATTTCTCCAGCATTTGGTGCCTGGTGTCTTTTTTTTTTTTTTTTTTTTTTTTTCTTTTATCTTAGCCAGTCTTATTGGAGTGAGATAATATCTGAGAGTGGTTTTAATTTGCATTTCCTTAATTATTCAGGATGTTGAACATTTTCTTTAACACTTTTTGAGATGTTTCTCAGCCATCTTTATTTCCTCATTGGTGAAGTCTCTATTCAACTCTTTACTTCATCTTTTGAGTAGGTCATTTGTTTTCTTATGACTTTGTTTTTTGAATAGCCTGTATATTCTGGATGTTAATGCCCTGACAGATGTATCAGTGGTGAAGGGTTCCTCCTACTCTGTGGGTTTTTTCTTTACTTACTTGATTGTTTTGTTGTACAGAAGCTTTTGATGAGATCCTGTTTGTCAACCGTTGACCTTGTTTCCTGCATGGCTGCTGTTAGATTTAGAGAGTCTTTTCTTTTTTTTTTTGTTTTTTGTTTTTTCGAAACAGGGTCTCCCTGTAGCTTCAGCTGTCCTGGAACTCACATTGTAGACCAGGCTGGCCTTGAACTTACAAAGATCCGCCTGCCTCTGCCTCCCTCTGCCTCCCAAGTGTTAGGATTAAATGATGTGCCACCACGCCCGGCTAGAAAGTCTTTTCTTAATCCTGTGTATTGTAGATTGCTGCCAACTTTTCTTCTCTTACCTTCAGGGTTTCGGGTTTCACATTGAGATCTTTGATCCACTTGGAGTTGATTTTTGTACAGGGTGAGAGGTAGGTGTTTAATTTTGTTCTACAAATTGTGATCCAGTTTTCCCAGCACCATTTGCTGAAGATGCTCTTTCCTCCATTGAGCTTTTTTGGCTCCTTTGTCAAATATGAGGTGGTTGAAATTGTATAAGCTCAAGTTTGGGTCTTCAATTTTGTTCCATTGGTCAATGAGTCTGTTTTTGTGCCAGTACCAGGCTGTCTTTATGACTCTAGCCCTGTAATATAGCTTGAAGTCTGGTAAAGTAATCCCCCTTGTATTGCACTTTTTGCTCAGTGTTGCTTTCACTATTCAGGGTCTTTTGTTTTTCCATATGAATTTAAGGACTTTTTTTTCGAAGTCTGTGAAGAAGCTCATGGGGATTTTGATTGGGATTGCATTGAATCTGCATATTAGTTTTGGTAGATTGGATATTTTTACTATATTATTTTTTCCAATCCATGAGCATAGGAGGTCTTTCTATCTTTTGATGTCATCTTAAATCTCCTTCAGGGGTTTAAAATTTTTGTGGTAGAGGTCTTTGACATCTTTGGTTAGGTTTGTTCCCAGGTATTTTATTTTTATTTTTATTTGAGGCTATTGTGATTGGGAAGGTCTCCTTATAGTCCTTCTCTAGTTGCTTATTGTCGATATAAAGAATGGCTACTTAGTTTTCTAGGTTCATTTTGTATCCTACCACTTTACTGAAACTTTTAATCATTTCTAGGAGTTTTCTTGTGGAGTTTTTAGCATCCCTTAGGTAAACTTTCACATCATCTGCAAAAAGGGATAGTTTTACTTCCTCTTTTATGATTAGTACTCTTTTAATTTCCCTTTCTTGCCTTATCACCCTAGCAAGCATTTCAATAACTATATTGAAGATAAGTGGCAATAGGGGCAGGCTTGTCAGGTTCCTGCCTTTAAGGGGAATGGTTCTAATTTTTCTCCATTTAGGATGATGTTGGCAATGGATTTGTTGTATATGACTTTGATTATGTTGAGGAATGTTCCCTCCAGTCCACCTCTAGGCCTTTAAGCATGAAGAGATGCTTGATTTTGTGGAAGACTTTTTCTGTGTCAATTGAGATGAATATGTGGTTTTTTTGTCATTCAGTCCATTTATGTGTTTTATGATATTTATTGATTTATATATGTTGAAGAATCCCTACATCTCTGGTATGAATCCAACTTGGTCATGATGGATGGTCTTTTTGATGTGAGTCTGTATGCGATTTGCAAGTCTATAGTTTTCTTTTTTGGTTGTGTCTTTGCCTGGTTTTGGTAATGGGATATAAATTTAAGAGATTCGGCAAACCACTGCTGGTTGCTAAACCAAAGAATTCTGATTTATCAGTATTAGTCCTTGAATTAAAATGACCATTTCTGAACTGCCTGTTTCCTTTCCTATCCTTTTCATGAGTGCATATATGTGCTTATTAATATTTTATAATTTATTTTATTTTATGTGTATATATGTATTATCTGAATGTATGTAAGTGCATCTATATCATGTAAAGAATGTGGAGGTCAGAGGGCATTGGATCCCCAGGAACTGGAATTACAGATGTTTGTTAGCCACCATGTAGGTGCTGGGAATTGAACCTGGCTTCTCTGCAAGAGTAGTCAGTCCTCATAACTGCTATGCTATCTCTCCATCCCCATGCTTAGTACTTCTTAAGGGAGGGATAAATTAGAAGCTCATTATAATAATTTTCTATGGGTTTTAAGACATTTTAGTAAAACCACAGCAATGTGGTGTTTTTTATTTTTATTTTTATTTTTTATTTTTGAAACAGGGTCTCATTGTAGCCCCAGTTGGCCTGGAACTTACTTTGTAGACTAGGCTAGACTTGAACTCACAGAGATTTGCCTTCCTCTGCCTCTGCCTCTGCCTCTCAAGTGCTGGGCTTGAAGGTGTGACCACCATGCCCTGCTTCACAGAAATTTAAATAAGCTAGCAGTTATTGAACCAAATTGACCATCTAGTTATTCTTTGTAGTATTTTGAATTTTTTCTGTATTTAAAATATTCATAATTATACATGTGAAAGTATCTTCCTCTTCCCTCCCTCCCTCTTTCATTTCTTCCTTCCCTTCTTCAATCCCACTTATTCTTCCTTCCTTCCTTTTTCTTTATTCCTGTACACAGGGTCTCACAGTGTTCTAAGAGGGGCTCAGCACTCACTATGAACCCCATGCTGGCCTTCAAATTGAAACAACTTTCCATCTTGGCCTTTTGAGTTCTGACATTACAGTATGAGTCACCTTGCCTGCCTTAAAAAAATCATAAAATTTTAACAAAAATCACATTTTTTATAATTTAAATATGCTTTAAATTCATGGCTAGGTGATTCTGTCAATTTTCTTATAGGGAGGACAAAATCAGATGGAGAAGTCTAGTTTAACAAAAGTAAATTTGTTTCATTTGTATAATGAACATTAATGAAAAAATATATTAGTGTTTTCAGAGGTACCAGGCTTTTTAAAAGATGCAGCATGTCTAGTCATTTTCCCCTTCTGGGAATAGAGAACAGGTCTTAATACTAATTATAACAAGTAGCATTTGCATAGTGCTTTATTGTTCCCAAAATACCTTTCTGTCTTTTGATAGATATGGCTGTAGGTAATTGAAATGAGCTACTTAGAATAATTTAACATTCACTCTCATTCTTTGGTAGAGAACAGACAACCCCATGACAGGTAGGTTGTATAATTCTCCAGGGATTAAAGAGAAGTGATATGTAACCCTTTGGGATCCCTTTCAGTTTATAGCTTTATATTTCTCATTCTTTGTTATACAAAACTATGATTAAATAAAGCATTAAATCTAGGATACTCATATATAACCATTCTCAGAAGAGAAGCACTTAATTAGATCTCAAATCTGTTAATTCTCATACTGGTTTATTTGTGTGTGTGTGTGTGTGTGTGTGTGTGTGTGTGTGTGTGTCTGAAAGCAATATTGAAAGAGTAATATTTCTATAATACAGTTACATGATTGCAAAAGTGAATCTCTACCATTTGTGGAAAGTGGCACTTGCTCAGTTTTAAAACACACACAACACCCCTAATACTTTGGATTCTGAGGCAGGTTAGCCCTTTTACTGCTGGCACCGAAAATGGGATTTTCTTCCTAGTTGCCATGTGTTTCCTAGAGGAACGTGTGAGTAAAACAAATGTTAGCTATAGATATGTTTATGTGTTTTACTTTGTGACATCTTTCCCCATTTGAATTGGCCTCTTTCGAATTCTCAGATTTCAGTGGAATGCTGTTAGATATCTATTTGCGGACATGTGCTCTTTCTATTTCCTTTTAACTAGGTTTTAGTTGGTGGTGTTTCCTTCCAAAATATTTTCTGTCTTGATAAAATTGTAAGTCAATAAAACAAAAACAAAACAAGCTTGCCTATACTCGGCAACATAGACCGCAATGCAGTGTAACTTCATAGTCGAGAAAATCCTCTAGAAATACGTAAGTCATTTTCTCTTGACACAAATTAATAGCTCGGTACAGTTTTCAAATCAATACTTTTCATGAGGAAAATGGTCCCAATTTTCAAGTTAGTGAGATTGCATTGGGGTGAATACCCAAACATTTGTCTCTAGAGACTCCTGCCATGGCCAGTGCCCTGGAAGCATGGAACCTTACCCTTACCTCCAGGGAGGTCAAGAAATATGCTTGCCTTAGAAGAGAAGATGAGGAAATCTGTCAGACCTGTCTGTAGAGTTAGCAATCAGGTCTTCAGAAGCAGTTTTGACTGAGCCATCCCAAGGAAGCACATACATCTGGCCCAGCACAACACAGCAGTAGGCCACTGTTTAGAAACAAGCAGTAAGACGAGCATGAAAAATGCTTCTGCAATGATGACTACACTGAACCCAAGGCTTAGTGACACTCTCAGACCTGGGACATGTAATAATTATACTAACTTTCCTTGTTTTCTGCTTTATAAATAGAACAATAAAATCTGTATGATAGACTGTCTTTAAAAAAAACAAAAAAACTTTTCCAGATAAATCTCTCTAAAAGAAAGGAATAAAGCAAAAAGAAACCAAAACAAAAGCAAAATACAGACAGAATGTGAATACACAAATGGAAAACAACAAAATGAAGTAAACAATATTACAAAAGAAAAATGACAGGCTTGGAGAGAAGGCTCAGTGGTAAAAAAACACTGGCTACTCTTGCAGACGACACTGATTTGTTCCCAGCACCCACAAGGCAGCTAACAACTGTTGGTAACTCCAGTTCCAGGGGATCGAATGCCCTCTTCAGGCCTCTGTGGGCATTGCATGCACATAGTACCCTTGCGTTCATGCAAGCAAACATTCGCAGACATAAAATACATTTTTTTAGAAATCAGTTTCTTAGGCTAAGGTGGTGGCCTGGTGCCCATTCCCCAGCTCTGTGCTGGGTTTTTTCTACTTGAGCTTCCACAGGTCTAGTGCATGTGTGCTGACACCACGGCTGCAAGTTCTTAGTGGCCCAAAGACTCTGTTTTCTTATATTTGTGTACCAACTCTGGATTGTACAATCTTTCTGCCCCCTCTTCCCTGAACCATAGGTGGGAGAGGAATAATTAAGGAGTCCTATCCAGAGACTGCTCTCTGCAATCTTTTATTCTTAACTAAGTTTTGCCCAGTTGTGACCTTCTTGTGTGCATAGGAAATCTTTTATTCTTAAGTAAGTTTTGCCAGGTTGTGATCTTCTCTGTTGCATGAGGAAACTTCTCTGGCAAGAATTGAAAAATCTATTAGTATTCTCTCTAACCTCCACTCCACTATGTTCTGCAAGCTGTAGGTAGAGAGGTTCCATTGTAAATGTGTCACTTAGGGCTGGACATCTCTCTCAGACATGTATTCTCTGTGAGTAAGCAGTTGTGGAACTCTGTAATAGTCTCCATGTGTTGCAAAAAGAAGCTTCTTTGCTTCTTTTTGCATGCCTTTTATCCTAGCACTTGGGAGGCAGAGGCAGGTGGATCTTTGTGAGTTCAAGGCTGGCCTGGTCTACAGAGCAAGTTCCAGGACAGCTGGGGCTACAGGGAGACCCTGTCTCAAAAAGACCAAAAAAAAAAAAGAAGCTTCTTTGATGAGTGGTGAATGGTATACTTGTCTGTAATTTAATATTTAGCATAAAGTAACAGGTTGCATTTGCCCAGTAATATGACTGTGGTTAGAGTTTTCTCTAGGGTCTATGACGTTGCCAGCCAATTGTATTTGACTATGTTTAAAGTGATTTCTCATTGATAGAGCTCTAAGTCCAATTAGATACCTGTGGATTACCCTTTAGATAATAATGCCACTACTGAACTTCTATAGTTTGTTGTGTCAGGCATTGTTGTGGTTATTAGGCTTTAAAATCTGGAGGTAGACCATTGACCAATTTTCTCACTTAGCAGCTTGCACAGTATCCTCCAGAACAATGAGAGCTAGAATTCAAGGAAGAGGCTTCCAGTTCAGTTCCAGCTCCCTTGCTCTAATCCTATGTCTGAATTATGTCCCGTTTTCAGTGAGAGGATCTTACCGTCAAGTTTTTGGAGGTAAACAAGGACTGTCACAATAGCCTGTCAAAATTTGGGAGCCTCTTGTACTACCCTGACCAACAATCCAAAGGTTGGTTTCTCCTGTCTGGCACTGTTTCTTGTTATATAACCTTCAGGTACACAAGCACTCACGCCCAGATATTGGATGTCTATTTTCAGTAGGTTTTTGAACCAATATAGTTCTCTGTTTTTATCATAACACCTAAGCTTTATTTATTTTCCACTCTCCTTTTTTTAACTTCCCTCTCCCCTCCCAGTTAAAGTACCTCCATTTCCCCATTTTCCTCTTTATAATACCTGTCTCCTATTATCCCCCAAGCTCCTTCTTCCCCTTTAACTCCACCAATTCATGTACATTCTCCCCCCACTTCCCAGCTGAATATCCCCATTTTCCCCTTAGTAGCCTCTGTGTCTACTAGCCCCTTCTCTTTGGCTCTTTCCTTTCCTGCCATGGTTCCTGTCCATTTCCCTAGCTTCTGCAGTCACAGCAGGCGTTCTTTTAACCAATATTTTTGCTCTTTTTTTCTTGCTAATTCTACTTGCATATCAGTTTTTCTATTGGCAATCTTCTTCTAGAATATCTCCTTTAGAAAACGATGTAGGACAGAGCCACCATGCAGGTGCTGGCAGTTGAAACCAAGGGAAGGGGGTTGCGGAGGGGTGGGGGTGTTTCTCTGCAAGAGCATCCAGTGCTCTTAACTGCTGAGACAACTTTCCAGATGCACCAGAGATTAAAAAAATATATATAATTTTTTACTAATTCCTAGAGAATTTCATACACTGTATTTTGTTCATATTTATCACCCTCCCAGGACTCCTTCCAGATCCACTCCCATCTCCGTACCCCTGAACTTCCTGTCTTATTTTGTTTTAGTCCACTGAGTCTTATTTATGCTGCCAAAATACTCTTAGATGTGGGTCCAGTGCCTGATCTGTGGCTGAAATACCAAGGGGGCACATCCTTAAGGATAACTGGCTCTCCTCTCAGAAGCTATCAATTGCTTATAGCTCTGCCCATTTCTTTCTTTCATGCTAGGATTTTGTTTGGCTTGGGATTACTAAGGTCTTGTGGATACAGTCAGTCACAACCACTGTGAGTTTATCTGCTCTCTTGTGTCTAAAAAATCTTTCATTATAGTCACCTGCTGCCTCTGGCTCTTACAATCTTTCTGTCTTTTCCAAAACCATCAGTGAGCCTTGGTGGGGATGGGTGAGATATCAATGTCCTGTTCAAGTCTGAGCATGCTTCAGTCTCTTTCACTCTGTACATTAATCAGGAGTGGGACTCTGTGTTAGTAGCAAACTACTTCAAAAAGCTTCTCTGATTACAATAGGACATGAGGAATCAGTTTAATACTATGTTCCTTTAGCAGAATAATAGTAATATGATGTAGGTAATAATAGTATATAATAATAGTAGGAGGATTTAGGGTCTATGACCTATGTAGCCACATGTTCATGGGTTAGATAATCATGCCAGGTATAGGTTATCATTTGGGCCATGAATTCCATTAAAAATACTTGGTTACTCTCAGGGCATTAGTGCCTCTATTGCACCAGAACAGGTGTTAATGTACATGGGGCTCCCACTGGGGTAAGACTGATAATTGATTTTTCTCTTCTGGTAGAGCGCATAGCATATTCCAGCATTATGAAAGTTAGCTGGTTCGGATGATGTCTTCAGAGTGAGTTCCAGGACAGCTGGGGATACAGGGAGACCCTGTCTTGAAAAGACCAAAAAAAAAAAAAAAAAGAATGCATAATGTGTATAAGTTTTATCACAATGGTCCCAGTCTTTTTAAGTCAATGAAATGAAATTTTGAAAATTTGAAGGAGTACTGTTTCACATTAAGTCTTAGGACACTCAACCTTATTTGTATTCTAACTCTTAAAACCTATATATGGGAAAAAGAATATGTTAAAACCTAATCGATAAAAAGTTAGTATGCCTTTGGCATCAGATAACACAAAGGGATACTTACTCTTTTTTGATGTGTATGATCAATCAAGATTCTGTAGTGTACATGGCATGTGCATTTTTTGTTGTTATTTCATTGGTGTGTGGCATGTGTGTGCTATATGTACAATGAGTGGGTGCATGTATCTGTGTTCATGCATGTAGGCCAGAGCAGGATGTTGAATGTCTTCCTTTATTTCTCCCTGCCTTAATTCTTAAGACAGGGCCTTTCAATGAACTGGAAGCTGGCAGTTATGGCTAGACTGGCTGTCCATCAAAGTCCTGGGATCTTTGTGTTCACACATCAAAGCTGGAGTTACAGGGAAACATAAACATGCCCCCGCTTTAATTGTAGGTACTGGGGATGTGAACTCTGGGCCTCGTGTTTGTAGAGCATGTACTCTCACTGAGACAGCTCCCCAGTCTGCATGCACATAGACAGCCGCATTCAGGTATGCTGACTTAGGTGGTATGAAGTCTAGGACTGCTTCTAAAGCACTCCCAAAAAAGTCAAAATATTGATAATTGTAATCAGTATCATTAGCTATATGCTAAATATATGGAGTCTATTACAGAGTTTCCTTAATTTGTTCCTGGAAATATTTCTAATTGAACTTTTATTTTAAAAGGCATATATATCTTGTGAGCTCACTCCCTTCTATTTCATGTTCCCTCTCTTATCCGCTGAAGTGTGGCACATTTGGAGTTCCCAATTATTATTCAGCCTAGAGGCGACATCAAACTGATAATAAATTACTACTGAAGAGATTCACATTTCTCGTCTTATTTTGTACAAGATAGAGCATTAACCAATCCATTCATGCAGGACCTTCCATCTTATTAATTTTTTTAAGTGGCAAGAAGCCGGCACAGGGTTTTAATAGGAGATGATCATATTTGAGTACTGAGATATTACTCTTTTCACAGGAAAATGAATTAAGAGAGTAAGAAAGGGGGATGAGAACAGTATACTTCAGCTGCTAATTTATTCATCAAGAGTATTTATTGAGCATTTAGTATGTGCTGTACATGCTTCTAAGTGTTATACTAATGCAAAAGTAGACATGATTCATCTTTGAATTATGGTTGCAATGGAGAAAATGGAAAGTCTTAGACTTATTTTAAAGCTCTTTTGAAGGTAAAATTAATAGGAAGTGACTTGACAATGATTTGCTAAGATAGGATTCAAATTTGACTTAGATTTCCAACTTGAAAGGCAGGATAAGATATATAAAATGTTGAAGAAGGAAAAATCATCAGATGAATCTGAGTATGTGGATCATTGTAGACTCACTGGTAAATCTGTTGGTTCTGTATTTTGTTGGAACCGTCTTGGCATCTGGGACTCCTGCAGCCATACCTGTGACTGAGGACAACTTCCTGAGCTCTCCTTCTATGTTAATTTTTGCCAGCTCCTCCTGTCATGGTCATCTTCTCTTTCCTCCTTGATATGGGGACATGCCGGTGGTGACCCTGGCCCCTTCTTTATGCTTGCTTTGTCTTCATCTTTCTCTTTGTCCATGAGGTCTCCAAGGACAAGTATCCTGACTTACTTTAGTTAGCTAGCCTGTATCACGGCGTAGGCACTTAATTGAAGATTTGCCTTAAAGCATGGTTAAGGAGTCAGTATTAAGACCATTACAAATAAGCCCAGGAATACAGCCAGTGACATAAGCCTTAACTCCCTGTCATGTTATTGAACCCTCATGGGAAAAATGGCAGTAGCAGATCCAACCACTCACCTGTGCCCAGCCCCCCAATACATGTTTAGTAAAGCAATGGAGCTCTATAGTGGATATTGGTAGAAAAAAAAAACCCTAAGGATGTATAAGCACCAATTTCAAGTAATGAACCTAAATCAGAACAGATAGGTTGGAAAACACACTACAAAAATATCTGATTTTGAGGACATTTTGAATGTCCACTGCTTACTTAACTGAGAAATAAGCATATTCCAGAGGGAAGGGGAATGTTTTCATCTTCCTCTTTATGTTTGATTGGATTATTGAGAAACTGCGAGGATTCAATGTGGAGAATTTAATCTGTCTCTCTAGTGGTCTATCGGACCTTTCAGTGGGAGTGGTGGAGCATGCCTTTAATGTTAGCACTCTCAAAGCAGAGACTGGCAGATCTATGAATTCCAGTCATTTAGCCAGGGCTACATTCTGAGACCTCATCTTAAAACAAACAAAGAAAGAAGCAAACAAAAGACCCAAAACCAATAAAAAAAGATTCAACCTTAAAACTTTATTTTTGCGAACAAAACTAACTTTAATAATCACATAAACTGAGTAGGAAATTAATCTTTCAAGTTTAGTACTCAGTTTTCTGGATAAATATTCAACAGTCTTAAATCAGTTACTGTGTTTATGATATGCTTAATAATCATAATTGTGTCAAACCTAGATTATTAGATATGCCCAAATACAGTGCATCTGATGACAGCATCATACACATGTTGTTTAAAACGCCTATGCTCCTGGATTCATAATATCCTTAAATATCCTACCTAATGAGCCATTCATTATTCACTTAGATCAAATATAGTACCAAAGAACTAGTGGCAGGATACCACCTAAATTCCTTAGGTTGTGAGCAAGTCAAAATGTATTCACTAAACCTTTTGTCTGAGTTAATTGACACCTACAGGGTTATTTACAATGTCTTCATATGGCAATGGAAGCAGTTGCCAGTGTACCAGACTTCAGTAAAGACAGCAAGACCAAAAGAATTCAAGACACTTGTAGTGTTGCTGTCTACACTGAGACAGGTGGGGACTTCTTATGCCTTTAATACTGTTGGAATATATTTGTGTGTTGTAGAGTAATGACGTTTCAATAAAAAATTCTACTTTTTTTCTGCTCAAGAATATGATCAGAGCTGTCAAAATAAGACTAGAAATAAAACTCAAGTTTCCATTTTTACATTGGTGCTCTAAACTAGACGGACCAACCATTAGCAAAATTGATGAGCTTAAATCTGTGTCATTATTCTAACTGATATATCAGAGCCTGGGGGTGATTCTTCCTTCGGTATCACTGAAACTCAATGTGAACAATATCGCTGAAGACAATCACAAAATAGGCCTGATATTGCTGGTTCATTAGCAACCAGAGGCAGTTTTGTAAGGGATTGTTCCCTTCTATTCAGTAGGAGGTTTTCCTTTTCTTCTCCCTGACATTGTGTTTTTATCTGGAAAGCTTGATGTGGTGATCAGATGCCAAATACTATGTGAGCTGTTTATCTAAGTTCTATAAGGGGGGAAATGACCTGGGAAAACACCCATTCTGCAACCAGAAAAACTTTAGGGTAGAAATTAGAATTATAATATTCCATAGTGTCGTATTAAAGCAGAACCTGATGCCAATTCCATTATAAGTGGTTTACAGCATCAATGGAAACAACTCTTTCACTCACTAAATTACTATACATCCCCAAATTTTGGAAGACAAATCTACACAGATGCAGAATCTAAATAGAACAAAGCCGAGTGAAGAGTTGGCAATATTCCAGGAAACTAGGACAGTGGAAGCAAATGGATTGTGTAATTCAGCCTTTTCCCCGACTGCACTTACCAAAGATTTTTATCATATGAATTCACTCATCCATATTTTTGAGGATTTGTTGAGCATCTATAATATGCCAGCCCACCTTTTAGAAATGTGGAAGGTAGTGCTATCTAAAGAGCCACAAATCCCTATCAACAATTAAGTTGTATTCTAGAAAAAAAAATATAGAAAAAGTAAATAGAAAAAGTGAACCAAATGCATAATATAGTATACACTTCTTAACATTATGGGGGCGTAGAGGCCAAAATACAGGTATGTGTCTTCAAGATAGATGGTGTTTCAATTTAAATGGAACTGGGCAGTATTTTAATCAGCTTTGTGTTACTATAAGAAAATACCTAATAGGCTGGAGAGATGGCCTAGCAGTTGAGAGCACTGATTGCTCTTGCAGAGGACATGGGTTTGATCCCCAGCACCCACATTGTGGCTGAGAACCATCTGTAACTCCAATTCCAGGAGAAATCCAGTTCCAGGGGAATGCGACACCCTCTTCTGACCTCCGCAGCACTGCAAGACACAGGTGCACAAACTTACATGCAGCCAGTACATTCATAAACATTAATTAAGTAATTAATTAATTAAAATAAAAAAGAAAATACCTAATAAAATTACCTGGCAAAGAGAAAAGGGTTATGTCCCACACAGCAGTCTCGCCGGCAAGAACTTCACGCGGACAACAGGATTCTTCTGCAGCAGTATTTATTGTGCACAGCTCTTTTAGGAGAAGGACCCCGAAATGGGGAAGAGGCACTGCTAATATAGCAGTCTAGAGGGTTCGGGTATGCTCTGGATTGGTGCACCGTCCGATGCCTCATTTGCATGCCAGAAGCGCGGGCTCAGAGAGCGCAGGCTCAGAGAGCGTGGGCTCAGAGAGCAGTAGTCATGCGCAGTTTGTCCAATGCAAAGGCAACGGCGGGAAACGGCTTGTAGTGACTCA
>VZQC01010528.1:375719-391741 GCA_009823505.1 Rhizomys pruinosus
CCAGAAGCACGGGCTCAGAGAGCGTGGGCTCAGAGAGCAGTAGTCATGCGCAGTTTGTCCAATGCAAAGGCAACGGCGGGAAATGGCTTGTAGTGACTCAGGAAGTCGGCGCCATCTTTAGGGCGCGGTGTGGCACACACTGTTTGTGTGGTAGGCTGCCAACAGGGTTATTTTGTCTCACAGTGGTTACAGACCAAGATCTCATGGCTGATTGCTTTGGACCATGTATTAGTTAGCTTTAGTGTTAACATGGGTTGAGGAAGCTTCAATTGGAGAATTGTCTCTATTATACTGGCCTGTGGCCATGTGTGTGGAGCATTTTCTTAATTGTTGAGTGATGTGAGATGGCTCAGCCCACTGTGAGCTGCACCACCCCTGGGTGGTATTCTGTATTATTTAAGAAAGCAGGCTGAACATGGACCAGGGGATTGGGCCAGTAAGCAGTGTTCCTCCATATTCTGTGCTTCAGCTCCTGCCTCCAGATTCCTCCTACTTTGGGTTCCCTCAGTGATGAACTGTGACCCAGAAGATACAAGGGAAATAAACCCTTTCCTCCCTAAGTTGCTATTGGTCAGAGTATCTTATAACAGCAATAGAAAAATTAATTAAAGCCGGGTGTGGTGGTGCACGCCTAGCACATGGGAGGCAGAGGCAGGCGGATCTTTGTGAGTTCAAGGCCAGCCTGGTCCACAGAGCAAGTTCAAGGACAGCTGGGGCTACAGGGAGACCCTGTCTCAAAAAAAAAATAATTAGAATGGGCCTCTAATAGCGTCTATAGTAAAGCAAACCTCAAGTTCATGAGGGTTCCAAGGTCTTCAAGAACACACTCCCAGTGGCATAAAAACATCTACTAGGTACATCTCAATGTTCTGCTTCCCTGTTTTGAGCCCGTGTAGATGAAGCCTTTAACATGGGGGCCTTTGGGAGATACATCCAAACCACAGAGAATCAGGAAAAATTGTAGTCAGAAAGCAACAGTTGAGGGCTATGTATGTGGCACAATGGTAGAGCACTTGCCTTAGTACATATACACAAGATCCTGGATGTTAGTCCGAGCAAAAACAATGGAGGAAGAAAAGATGGGAGGGCTAGGAGGAGGAGAGAAGAGCAAGGAGGAAAGGGAGGAGGAATAAATAAGTGATAATTTAAAAAAGACCTGAAGGAAGTGAGGACTAGGGCTTAGTAGATAATTGAGAAATCTGGGAAGAGCGAACAGTGTAGGCAGAAGTCTTCATCAGAGCAAGTCTGCAATATTTCAGGAGCAGTCAGGAGCCAGTGGGGGTGAAACTAATAAATGAGGTTGGTAAGAGTTACAGGTGAGGTTTGAGAGCTAAGGTTGGGGGTGGGTATATTTAAAAACTTTAGCTTTTCGGGAGAGGGAAATGGGAAACCTAGTGGAGTGGTAATCATTTTGGTCCTAGCATTTAGGATTGATTTGAGGCCAGCCTGGGCTCTATAGCAGGTGCTTGCCCCAATAGAGATAAAAAGAGTGGTATGATTTTCCCTGGCTGCAGTGTAGAAAATGAACTAAAGGCGAGGAAGGAGGCAGAAATCAGGCTATAAGATCTGCCCCAGGGCCACCCATGTGACACATACCAGGAAACTCAGCTAGTTGGAAGATCATGAGTTCAAGGCCAGCTTAGGCAACATAGTGAAACCCATGCTCAGTCCATAAATCATGTAAGCAGTGAGGGAAAGACAAGAGCTATTTCAATAATCCAGGCAGGCAATAATAATGGCTAGAAAGATGAGGGAGGACGTTCAAACAGCAAAGATAATACCTATTCATAGTTAGAATTCAGAAGATTGAGCCAGCAAGATATAATACTAGATTGAATAAAGTTATATGAAAGGAAATAAAGTCTAATTTTTAAGAATATGAACAAGTAAAAGATGATGAGATTCACTGAGCTAAAGGAAAAAGAGAAATGTGAATAAAAGAGAACTTTGGGAGAAATTTATGTGTTCAGTTTAGACATGTGAATTTTGAGAATGACTATATATTAAAGCAGAGAGTGCTGACAGCTAGATACCAAGCCTGGATAGTAATGACAATATTTCCTTCTAGGCTGAATCTTAAGTAATATTATTAATACATTTATGTCAAAAGAATACTTAAGAACTCGACAGAAGCATATGCAAGCAAATTGCAGAAAGGCTAGCTGCTGTATATGAGACTGTGACTTATGGGAAGTCCTCTGTTCTTCAACTTTCCTTCCTGGGTCATGGGATCTGTTAATATTCTTTCTCTTTGCATGTTTACTTTCTTTTGATGCTACTTGGTTTTCTCTCCCTCACAACATATGGCTTTGAATATTTTATTTGTTATTTTTGTTTTATGTGTTTGAATGTATTTTTTTGTATGTACGTAAGTGCACCCATGTCACACAGTATCCATGGAGGTCAGAAGAGGGTATTGGATCCCCTGGAATGGGATTTAAGCATGGTTGTTAGCTGCCATGTGGGTGCTGGGAACCAAAACCAGGTCCTCTGCAAGAGCAGCCTATTCTCTTAAGCCTCTCTCTAGCCCCAGGACATATGGTTTAAAGAGTAGCAATTTCTGGTAGAATATTCCATCATGACTTTTCATCATGACTACCCTCAGCTAACATACCCTCTTCCTTCCAAAGAGAGTGTGATTGATATTATTAAGTGTCTTCTCCCTGATTCAGGTATCAAACTAGACAAGGATTTGCAACACCAACATCATAAGATCCTTCATTTAAATGATTAGTAACAGAATCTTCTTTAAAGTAGCTTCCTTTCCTCTGACTCCATCTAGTTCTCCAACCTTGTAATTCCATCAAAACCTATAGATTATACATATCAGAGCCACAAAACCAGCAGCTTAGCTAGACTTGGAACTTTTCATTTGTAGAGTTACAGTAGCTAAACTGAAGTAATTACTAAAATGATATTTCCTAATCTACACAATGAAAACTGTCTTGTTCACTCATTATTTTCTGGGTTGTAGTTTTCTTGGGCCTCTTCATGACATTAGTGGGTAGTGTTTTTCTGCCAACTGGCTCTGGAGGAGCATGTGGGGATGTGTAGATTGTTGATTTTCATGAACTAATGGACTCTGTGTGGTGCTTACAAGTTACCAATGAGGTGCAACTAGATTCAGAATTGATAAGAGGTGTATAAAATCCCTTCCCTGAGCATAGCACATCACTGATATGGTCCATTTTTTACTGATATATAATGAACATTTCCCACCAGATATGGAGCCTGCAAGGACATCCAGATTGGACACATGCATTGATATGAACTTAAAATTCATGATTTAGAGTTAAGATCAGGTCTCACTATGTAGTGCAGTCTGCCCTCATCCTTCCTAGGTAGTCTGGGTAGGCCCTCTTTGATCTCACTGTCCTCATTTTTACAGAGACCTGACTGGGTGGGGATAGCAGAACAGCAAAAATACAAGAGTTCTCTGGTCTCAGAATATGGTCAGAAACCAGAGGAACTGAGCCTCAAAAGACTGCTGACCAATCAGTTCATTTGGGTAGGAGGATACCAGAGAACTGATTTGACTTATGAATGATTCACATTTCTGTTGCTGTGATAGAACCAACTACAACTAAGGGAATTTATGAAGGAAAAGTTTATCTGAGCTTATGGTTTCAGTGGAATTAGAGTCCGTCATGGTGGGGAGGCCTGGTGGCAGGAGGCGGTAGGGCAGGAGCAGCAAGCCGAGGTTCACATCTTCAAGCTGGCACAGGAAGCAGAGCATGACTGGAGGAGATCGACAAGGTTTAAGAACATTCTAAGCCTGCCTCCAGGGATGTGGTTCCTCCAGCATAGCCACACCTGCTGTGACCTCCCAAAACAACACCACCAACTAGGGACAAAACGTCTGAATACTTGGAGCCCATGGGGAATATTCTCATGTACACTCCCACACCTTGAAAGCCTGTAGATGTCATTCCAGATGAGATTAGAAAGACAGGAAGGAACCAAGCCTTCTGGTGTCTCAATGACAAAAGCATTCAGATGCTTTTTGATTGTCTTATATCTCCAATTGGAAATATTATCACATTATAAATATCTCAGGATACCTTTAGTTCCAACATGTGAATAAAATTTAATTTCATTTAATATAAAGAATTAGAATATATATATATATATATTTATATATATATAAATATACAGCAAATGCTGTATATTTCTGTACATATAATCTGATATGTATATAGCATTTGCTGTATATTTCTGTACATATCAGATTATATTAGAAAAAAGTAAGTAGAGACAAACTCATAAAATACATTTAGCTATATTTTATTGCAGAAAATGCATATTGTATCTCTCTTACCACATAAATATTAATCGGGTTTCATGTTAGAGTCACAGAATAGTCTTCAGCACTGAAGGGCCAGTGAGTGCTGTTTGTGAATAGCATCAAGAGCTTAGGATGGTGCCAATCATCTGCTACTGCACATTGTCCCTTCAGCTGGGCTGCTCTGGCAATATTGCAGCAAGCTATTGTTTGTGACGAAAGCTGATATTAGGAGGAGATGTGATAAGAATGCCTTTAAAAAACTAATTGAACGTTATCTGGTTTTTGGCACTAGCATCTTGTGTCTCTCTGTAGTTTATCACTTCAGAGTCCTTTATTCATTCTTTTTTTATAAAATCCCATTATTTAAAAATTGAGGGCAGTGTGAGGCCATGTAAAGAGCTTTATATATTAGCCCGATGTTCACTGATAACACTTTTCCTCTACTGCTCCACAAACTCTACTTTATTCAAAATATGGAAGACCTTCAGACAATAATAAAATGTAAGTTATTATCCCAGGGTTTATTTCAAACACTTTCCAGAATTTATAACAATTTTATATAGAACAGGTGAATTTAAATTGTTTGAAACTGCTGTGAGAGGTTGAAATATTTATAGTAACTCATGCTCTTTCATTTATTTATTTATTTAATTATTTATTTATTTATTTTTGGTCTTTTCGAGACAAGGTCTCCCTATAGCCCCAGCTGTCCTGGAACTCACTCTGTAGACCAGGCTGGCCTTGAACTCACAAAGATCCGCCTGCCTCTGCTCTTTCTAAAGTTAGTCAGTTGATTTCTCTATATAAAGGGGTTATAATAGTTCCAAACAAGACAAGTGGATGGGGTCATACATGATAAAGAATTCAACTAAAATATTAACTTGGAATCTAGACAATCATTCATACTTTCAATATATTTGGACAGTTTCATAATAAATCATTGAGAACACCAAATACTTGAATATCCCTGATCAATGACAATGGAATAAATGTTTGCTTTTATCAATAAAATATTTTTATTGGTGTTTTGCATGTTTCATACATCATTTCTCAGTCCAATTTAGACACACTCTCTTTTCCATGCCCTCCCACCCCAGTCGATGTATTCTGCCATACATGTCTTGCATCTTTTTTCTCAGTCTTTTTAAAGTTTTTCTCTGCAGAGGTTTATTGTTTGGGCAAAAGTGAGCTGTTTCAGTCAGTTCTTTGATCCAGTCTTTTTGTTGTTGTTGTTCCCTCCCATTTATTTTCAGTTTTTTAAAATTCTAAAATATGTTTGGGAATTCATATTTTCCCCCTTTAATTTTATATTACTCTAAAATATGAATACATGCCTTACACCTATATACTGAAATTACAGAGTCCGAAAATAAGTGGTAGGTCGATTCTAGAAGCAATTAAGAGATTTACATTATAACAACACACTTGCTTTCAGATAAAAAAGAAATATCACAATAATGTTGTTCAGCTTTTCTTTTAACTGGGGATTTGATGTTAGCATCAACAAATGAGGGAAACCATTCGCTGTTTGTTTTTGTGGGACTATGTTACTTCACTTAGCATAATGGCTTCGAGTTCCATCTATTTACCTGCAAAGTTCATGATGTCATCTTTCTTTACCACTGAATAGTACTCCATTTTGTAGATGTACCACATTTTTGTCATCCACTCCTCAGTTGAGGGGCATTTGGGTTGGTTCCAGCTCTTCACTATTGTGAAGAGAGCTGCAATAAACATAGCTGTGCATGTATCTTTGTGGTAAGACGAGTCTTGTGGGTACATACCCAGGAGTGGTATGGCTGGGTCAGGTGGTAGGCTCATTTTGAGTCTCTTAAGGGTTCTCCACACTCCTTTCTATAATGGAAATGTTTGCTTTTTTAATCAAATAATTATTGATGAAACCTCAATGACCATGCAGTGTGAAATTCTACTTTTTTTGAGAAAATGCTCTTCCTGTAATCTGAATGGAGAACCATGAACCTGGAAGCAGATCAATGAATTAAATTATAATATGTATTAAAACACATTTCATAGGCTGGAGAGATGGCTCAGCAGTTAAGAGTGCAGACTAATCCTGCAGAGGACCTGTGTTCCATTCCCAGTGCCCACATGGTGACTAAGAATATTTTTAAGTTTCAATTGGAGAATTGTCTCTATTATACTGGCCTGTGGCCATGTGTGTGGAGCATTTTCTTAATTGTTGAGTGATGAGAGAGGGCTCAGCCCACTGTGAGCAGAACCACCCTTGGGTGGTGTACTGTATTATTTAAGAAAGCAGACTGAGGGGCTGGAGAGATGTCCTAGTGGTTAAGAGCTCTGACCGCTCTTACAGAGGACCCGGGTTCGATCCCCAGCAGCCACATGGCGGCCGAAAACCGTCTGAAACTCCAATTCCAGGAGAACTCCAGTTCCAGGGGAATCCGAGACTCTCTTCTGACCTCCGTGGCATTTTACGACACAGGTGCACAAACCTGCATGCAGACAGTACATTCATACACATACAGAAATAAATAAAATTAAATAAAAATTAAAAAAAAAAGAAAGCAGACTGAGCCTGGGCCAGGGGATCAGGCCAGTAATGAACTGTGACCCAGAAGATACAAGTGAAATAAACCCTTTTCTCCCTAAGTTGGTATTGGTCAGAGTGTCTTATAACAGCAATAGAAAAACTAATTAGAGCTGGGTGTGGTGATGCATGCCTTTAATCCTAGCACTTGGGAGGCAGAGGCTGGCAGATTTCTATGAGTTCAAGACCAGCCTGGTCTACAGAGTGAGTTATAGGCCAGCTGGGACTACAGGGAGACCCTATCTCAAAAATAAATAAATAAATATATAAATAAATAAACCACACAATTCATAACACAGATGTAGCATTGCAAATACATTTATATTTGTGTGAAAGGCTTGGAAATAAATGGAAGTGCAAAGAAACTTGTTCTTCTTTCCATAGAAATGGATAAATCACATTCAAAATTTGCTTATCTTTTATTTTTATTTCTACAAAACTCTCCTAAGGTCTGAAATAGGAGCTAACCCAACTCAGTAAGTGAATCTCCCATGCCAGTCTTCCATGGTAGATTCCTCTTGTTCAGCCATGGTATGCTGAGATCTGCACAGAGTTTGTGATCTCTCTGCCTCCTCCCCTCCTTCTGCAGGGAAGAGGATGTGAGTAGAAGCATCAGATGGGTGTAGGCGCCCAGCTATGTAGTAGCACAAATACCAGCTGAGTGTATTTTTGGTCAGGTACAAAGAAACAAATGGCTGTTGGTTTCCCCAAATGTTGTTTACCCTTCTGATATTCTTCCCCCAAACCATCATGCATAAATATGTATGGTATTTATTTTAGTGTGCAGCTGAGTATAAACCAAGGAAGGTGCTCTGGTACCAATATTTATTCTTCACTCTGAAGTTATTGAGCTTTTTAACTGAGTAGATGCTGGGATTATCTTAATGGCTACTCATTGGATATTCATTCTGCTTGTAAAAATCAGGATATCGAAAGAACAGAGGAGAGAGAGAGGAGAGAGAGAGAGAGAAACAGAGGAGGGAGAGAGGAGGCAGCAGAGGGGAGAAAGGAGAGAAGCAAGCAGTGGAGAGAATAACTAAAACATTTCTTCAATAATGACATTATTCATGAAGATGTTGCCTCCATGAGCTAATCTTTTCTTTAAGGTCCCACTTCCTAATACCACCAGGGAGGACTAAAATGCCTGAAGGAACAAAACTGGCTAAGAGAACACCATAGCTCTCTAAAAGGCATCAGATACTAGAATGAAAGCTGTAATATAATGTATAAAATAAATATACCAGTCAAGGCTCAGTTTAAGAAATGAAATCCATACTCAAATGTTGAAATATTTGATAGAACAAATTACTTAAAATGGCACTGGAAGACTGATGAGCTGGATTCATGGGCTTCTCAGAATGACTTAGAAAAAGAAAGAGCTCATCTCCCAAGGGCACTGGGGCTATGAACCCAAAAAAGCACCCCAATAGCTGATAATGAAATAACGGGAAATTTCAAAACTCTTTTTTGCTGTTGAAAATGCTGTTGGCTACCCACAAGTCTGGATAGGAGCCTTTGGAATTCTGAGAAAGACAAATCCACCTGCTCTTGACTTTGCTTTCTAGCAGAGATTAAGGAAAAGGGGGATGGGTAGAAAACAAGTCTCCATGCCACTTCTGCCTCAAAGATATTATGTAACTTATTGATAGGAATTATTTAATATCAGAGCCTCAGTTTTAGGGCCATCTAAAAGACAATATATTTTCTTTAAATCTTCTAGTTACTTTAGCAGAAAGAAGATAGGAAAAATGACTCAGTTTACAGTGTTTGCTATAGATTTGACATCCAGAAATAAAAATATTTCTAAATACTTCTGCAGCTTAACACTTCAATGCTTGAATCTAAGATTATAATCTGACTAACATGTTTGTAAATAATATAGATGTATGTGTTTATTAGCTTTTCATTATAATGACAAATTGCCAAGAGATACAGTGTAAAAAGAGGAGAGGTTTATTTAGATTCATGGTTTTAGAGACTTCAGTCCATGGGTAGTTGGCTAGGTGGTTGGTAGTCTCTGTGCTGTGAAGTAGAACATCATGTTGGAAAGATGTAGCAGACTGAAGCTGCTTACTCCATGTCCCATGACATTCAAAGGAGGTGGGGGAGAGAGAAAGAGGGAGGGAAGGAGGGAGAGAGAGAGAGAGAGAGAGAGAGAGAGAGAGAGAGAGAGAGAGAGACTAACCAAGACCAAGAGAGGCCAGGGAGAAGACAGGCTGTTCATAGATACAGTAAAGTGGCCAGTCTCTCCTAACCCAGTACAATCACTGTTCTTGCACGTATGGCTTCAACCAGGGATTTAATGAACTGATGAAATCATGGTACTAATAATCCAATTGCATCCTAAAATTATCGACAGCTGTCAACAAAGCTTTAACACATGGGACTTTACGGGGAATATTTTGCACCCAGACTTAACAGTATATGTGTAAACTAAACTTTTTATTTGAGAATTTCATGTATGCATATAATACTGAGATTAGAATAACCCCATTGTCTCCCTTCCCATTTTGTTCCTTCTAACACCACTTTTGCCTTTTTCCTTTCAACTTCATGTTTCTCTCTCTCTCTCTCTCCTCTCTCTCTCTCTCTCTCTTAAACTCAAATTCTTATTCTGTCCAGCACTAAGAATTAGACTACTTGACATTTCAAATCTACTTTTTCTAGTACAATGAGAATTACAAGAATAACATTTTATAGGTTTAGTGTCAAAGATTAGAAAACAAATGCCAAGAATCTATTCAGTGTCTGAATTCTTTCTGTCATCACTACTGGTATTGTTACTACTATCGAGTTAACTCTGGCAGCTCATCATGGTGCTTGGTTTGCATCTAGTTAAGGACATGGTTGCCATGTGACTGTGGGAAATTTGGATAAAATTTCCGGGGCTGGAGAGATGGCCTAGCGGTTAAGAGTGCCGACTGCTCTTACAGAGGACCCGGGTTCAATCCCCAGCACCTGCATTGCGGCTGAGAACCATCTGAAACTCCAATTCCAGGAGAACTCCAGTTCCAGGGGAATCGGACACCCTCTTCTGACCTCTGCGGCATTGCACAACACGGGTGCACAAACCCACATGCAGACAGTACATTCATACACATACAGAGATAAATAAAAAAAAATAGATAAAATTTCCATCCTTTAGTTTTGGAGATTGTTTATGGTACCTGCCATATAATATTAGGACTAAAATTAAATAAAATTATACATACAGAATATATAGTAATATATAAAATATATATACAGAGAAAGTATGGAGAACATTAGATTGATATGTATTTATATATACAATATCTACAGTATATATTATATGTAATATTTATTATTATATAAGATTTAGATAATATATAAATATAGTTTATATATATATAAAGAATATATTTATATATTTAGATAGACTATTCTATGCATTATCTATATTATCTCTTATTAAGAATCTAATAGCTTCTATACTATATATAATCATAGCTACTCTTCTCCTCTCTATAATCTCTTTATCTGCATCGCTATCATCTCTCTCTAAATACTATCATCTCCTCTGTCACCATTCTCTGTATATCTACACTCTCGCTTCTGTCTTTGGTCTTTTTGAGACAGAGTCTCCCTTTGAGTCCCAGCTGGCCTGGAGCTCACTCTGTAGACCAGGCTGGCCTTGAACTCACAGAGATCCGCCTGCCTCTGCCTCCTGAGTGCTGGGATTAAAGGCGATATATATTCTTTTTAATTGTGTCTGACGCAGACTAAGATCCAAGATATTATTAAAATATTTGAAATTTATTTGTAGAATTTGCCTTACCCATATCTGGCTAGCACATTTTATTTTGGAATATTCTACATGAGGTTGTTGCTTGTGGATTCCTTCTGAAAAGTATTCTGGCTTTGTATCTTACAGATACAGATTGAATTATGAAGTATCTCAAGCAAAAAATTGTCTAGACCTGTAGACAATATTCATGAGTTATCCAGACTCGTCTGTTAACTCTACAAGTCTAATATGATAGGTATTATATATACAATATTTGCCACCAATATAGTTAGATGTTATACAGTAAAACTTCTATGCCGGAACAACACTGATTTAATCTTTCAAAAACAGGGAACTGTGAGAACAGAATAAATTTGAACAAAAAGTTATGACAATAGGGTTACTTATTTGGTTTTATTAAAGTTGGGGTATTTTATAGGAAACAAATTCAGGATGTAACTGGCAGATTTAAGAAACAGTATTCACTTTGGAAGACCATTTAGAAGAAATTATATGGTGATCAGAAAAAAAAACAACCTGCATTCATATCCCTTTTTTCTATTTACTATATGGGTGACCTTAACATGCTGCTAATCTTTCTGAGATATACTTTTGTGTATTTTGTTACAAAAGTAGGGCTCCTTGGAGATATTTAACATACACAGATTACATGCCCATAAATTTAACAGAAAATTCTTCAGGAATTCCTTTTATTCTAAAATTCAGGACACATTTTTATATTCATTATGTACGAAACTTATAAGTAACAGAGTCAATGAATCTATAACCGTTTGCATATTTTAGGTTATAGAAATATGAAAATTTAGTGAACAAATGAAGCAAAGTACTATAACCAAATTTCCAAATAATTGAGACATTTATCTAAAAAAATTAAATAATATCCAGGAATAGTTTCATTGTCAATTGTAAGCTCTGGGATCGTCCAGTGGATATAAACCACATTTTGGCTTTTAGTAGCTGCTTACTGTTAAGCAAGATACTTAACCTGTTGGCTTCAGTTTCTTCATTTTTGAATAGGGAACAGCACTTGTTTCTGTGAGAATGAAAGTGTGCATTTACTTAGTGCATCTTAATAAATGTTAGCTATTATAATTATATCTGTGATAATTAAACATCTGATCATATTTCAAATTCTTAGATCATAAAATGAAATGTGTCAAACATGGTATACACTAGTCAAGAGCACTGATTCCACTTAATGATACATACATATATATATAGTGTGTGTGTGTGTATGTGTATGTGTGTACATTTATAATATGGATGCATATGTAACAGTAATGAATAAAGAAGAGTCTAGAAGTTGAAGGGAGTCGGGGGGGGGGTTCATGCTAGTTAGAGGGAGAATCCGAAGGATGGAATGACCAAAACATAATAGTTATACATTAAATTCTCCCCCAAATAAAAAATGTATTAAAATCTTTATTAGTTCTTTGAGAACTTCATATAGTGTATTGTGATTGTATTCAGTCTCACTTCCCAGCTCCTTCCATGTCCACCCCAACCTTCATTCCAACCTACTCAGTGCTATGTCTTTTTTTCCTTAAACTGGTCAAGTCCAGTGTGTACTCCCCATATACCCTTGGGTGTGTAGTCATCCATTGGAATGTGCCCAATCTTCCAGGAGCCATGCTCTTAAAACAGAATGACCCTCCCTCTCTCTGAAGCAATCACTTGCCAATAGCTCCTCAGCCAGGGGTGAGACAAGTGCCCATGTCACTCCTCCATGCTTACATTTTGTCTAGGTTGATCTTGCCGATGGTATGTTTCTCTTTTAAAAGATGGTCTGGTCAATTAATCATTTCATTGAAAGAGGTATTTAAGTTTTGTTTTCGTTGCTGTGATGAGACACCAACAAGAACAAATTAGGGGAGAAAAGTTATTAGTTCATAGTTCTAGGTTACCATCTATCATTGCTGGGAAGCCACATCAGGAGGAATTTAGCTGGCATTCAATAGTCAGCGTGCAGCGAGGAATAAATTAATGTACACATGTTGCTGGGCTGGCACTCTCTTTTACGCACTCCAGGGCACAAGCCATGAAATTATGCCATCGAAATTCAAGGTGGGACTTCCCACCTCAATTAACCCAATTAAGAAAATCTCTCACAGGCATGCCTGTGGCCTAACCTCATCTAGACCGATTCTCATGGAGTCTCCCTTCCCTGGTTGACAATCAAATCTAAACATAATAAGGAGCTTCATTGAAACTGAACTTCATGGTTCTCTGAATAATGCTATCATGCAAAATGAAGACTGTGCTCTGAATTTTAAAATGAAAATACAAATTTTATTCCAAATGATTTGCTCAAGATAAGACAAACCAAAAAGAGAAGGAAACTTATACAGTCTAATAATGACATAAGTTCATTGAATTGAGGAAATCTAATGAAGTTCTACATTAAACATCCACATGATTATGGTTTTTTTTTTTTCTTTTCTTTTTTTTTTTTGGCTTTTTGAGAACAGTTCTCCCTGGAGGCCTCAGGCTGTCCTGGAACTCACTCTGTAGACCAGGCTGGCCTTGAACTCACAAAGATCCGCCTGCCTCTGCCTCCTGAGTGCTAGGATTAAAGGCGTGCACCACCATGCCCGGCTATCATGATTATGTTTTAAAGAAGGCACATGGAGAACTCCTTCTGAAGACTTTAAAATGATTTTGTTCAGAAAATTTCCACATTAGATAAATTTGGATCTCAGAGAGTATCAAAAAGTATCCACTACTGTAGAAGCTAAAATTAAGTCAAAATTTCATTTTTTTCTTTAAGTATTGGTTCAGACTAATTATAATGATCATCTTAAGGCTTGAGATGTACTGCATAAGGGAAAAAATTGCCATGAAAAATGGTATCAAGTCTTTAGGCTCAATCATCCTTGGAAGTAGAGAGAAGCTTGAAATATTAGAACTAGAGCTGATGTGACTTCATAAGTTCACCTCCATAATAAGTGTTTTTGAGATGAATTTATTCACTGTCATTTTTTGGAATTGATTGATTCCATTCCAGAGTATCTTTGAGCAAGAGAAAATCATAATACATTTTCAGCCTGCAAGCTAACTTTCGTGGTCTGTCAGCAGTCACAGAATAAACCTTAAAGTAATAGGAAGAATGGACGATTCTCTGTATATGTGCTTCACATGGTAAAGATGTGTTGAATAACCATACATTGTATCGCAGCATAGGAAGCCTGTACAAGTTCCTGCTAATGGACCCAAAATAATGTAAGCAGAACAAAGGCAAAACATGGTTGCCGTTAGACATATGGTTTGGCATAGCTTAGAAGTTCTTGGGAACTTCAGAAATCCTTCAGTTGCTCCTCAACCCTTTGAAAATTAGTTCTCATTAGTGAAGAGGTGGATTCTTCTAGCCTGATCAAGGGTTCTCAGAACTGGCTTCAGTCTTCTTACATGAAAGATTAGTCATCATTTTCTTCCAGCACATCATCGGGTCTCAGGCAGAGTTAATGGTCTGTTAGGTGCTTTTCTAGTGTGGGACAATTGTCAAGGTTGCAGAGCATTTTGGTGGAAGGAAGTGGACCCACATCGGATTTCATAAGACAGAAGAATGTCATCCAAGGGTAACTTGCACAGTGAACACACTTACTCCACAAATATCTCTCTCTCCAAATTCTTCAGGACTATATAAGAGTCTACAATTGTGCTTACTTTGGAGTTGTCATTGTTTATTTGAGGATTGGAAGGAGGAAATTTGAGGTGCTTGCCAGACTAACTTGTATAATTCCAGCATCATGATAATATAAGATGAGATGGGTGGGAAGGCAACAAGTTCAGACCGTGTGCCAACAGACCTCTTAAACACACCGAATATTTCTACATAGCTGACTTATCTATAGAGAATGAACAAAATGGAGATTTTATACTCTGTAGAATTTAGGTTATCTGCTTTGAAAACTATTCTGATAGAAGAATTATGTATTCCAGTTGTCAAAATTTCAGAGAATGTTTGCCTATCAGTGGCACATACAATATATGCATGGCAAAAGGAAAAAAATCAGGTAATCCAATTGGAAGAGGCTTACCTGTTTTTTTAATTACATAAATGAGGTCCAGACTTTTATGAAAACCAAATAAATGAAGAACAAGAACACACAGCAGTAAATTGTTATGGTTCCGCTGAGAGGAATGGAACAAAAAGAAGGGCTTGGATAAGAGCTAATATTAATTGAGAAAAATTGCACATTCAAATCCAAATCAGTATGGTATATACATTTTCACTAGATACATATATTAATCACATGAGATGAATAGTTATTTTCATTTTTCAGATGAGGAAATGCAAACTTATTTTTCAAAGTATCACAACTATAATAAGTAGAAATGCCAGAGGCAGGCGGATCTTTGTGAGTTCAAGGCCAGCCTGGTCTACAGAGTGAGTTCCAGGGCAGCTGGGGCTACAGGGAGACCCTGTCTCGAAAAAGACCAAAAAAGAAAAGTAGAAATGCCAAGACTTGAACTTGGTCTTGCTGATTCCAAAGCTCTTAAATCCTATTTTAAATAAAAAAAAATTATTGTCACTGGTGATATAATTTTCATCATGCTTCAAAAGTTTGTCCGTTATCGCCATTGAAGTGCTGTTAAGATTGTTTGAACTTCAGTTAGAACTTAATTGATGATAAATAAAAATGACTTGAACTTCTTTTTTATTTTATGCATATCTTGGAACACTGAAAATATTCTACACGTTTTTTTCTTAGGGAGGCATTTTGAAGATCTAAATCTTTAATCTATTGTTATCCCCAAAGTTCATAAAATGAGTAACTAAAAACTAGTATCTCTGGGCAGATTACTATAGGACTATAACTGTGACTCAGGTATGGATTAAGACTCTCCAACTGGATTATTATGATTAAAGACTTAATCTTTGAGTCCTGATATTTGGGACCTGCTTTGGACTCTTGAAGTTGTGGGACTAGCAGAAAACCTCAAGACCTCTCAGGTGACCCTAGAAACAATCCTGGCTCATTCCTTCCTTCTGGCTCAAGATGTGGTGTTTACTAACTGACTGATTTGCTATTGTCATTCCACACCTGCCATCCTCCATCTGCCATGGGGCCTTCACCAGAACTTAATTGACGGGTGTGCTATGTTCTCAGACTTCCCAAGCTATGCATTAAATAAACTTATGGTTTTTTAAATTTATTTTTATTTTTTATTGTTTTAAATATATTTTTGTACAAGATTATGTTACAAATCAAAACTAGACCTGTATCCCCCTCCCTACCTCCCCACCCCACCAGAGCTTATGCATTCTGCCAAACATGTTTTTCATCTTTTTCTCAGTCTTTCTCAAAATTCTCTACATAGAAGTTGACTGTTTCGAGCAGAAGTTCACTGTTTCAGTCAGTTCTTTGATGCAGTCTTTTCTGTTGTTGTTGTTGTTGTTGTTG
>VZQC01010528.1:392844-564346 GCA_009823505.1 Rhizomys pruinosus
CCACATGGTGGCCGAGAACCGTCTGAAACTCCAATTCCAGGAGAACTCCAGTTCCAGGGGAATCCGACACCCTCTTCTGACCTCCGCGGCATTGCACGACACGGGTGCACACACCTGCATGCAGACAGTACATTCATACACATACTGAAATAAATAAAATTTTTAAAAAAATGGCAAAAATTCAATGAATAACTTTTTAAAAATGAAAATTAATGCCTAAACATAAGTTTTTCTATAGAGTATATGCAAATTATCAGTACATATATGAAAAGATGCTCAGCATTACTAATCAGAAGGGAAGTGCACAAAACCCCAAAGAGAAACTCTTTCACTCTGTTAGAACAGCTGTTATCAAATGAACTAAAGACGACAAAAGAAACACAGATTCAGAGTGAGGAAAGTTTGTGTGTTGATGGAATTATAAATCACAGACTTTATGGAAAAGGTATTGGGGCTTCCTCAAACAGTTAAAAATATAAAATCTAGCTGGAGCAGCACTTCACCACCACATACGTATCTACCAAAAAGGAACTCAGTATGTTGGAGAGACAGTTACGCTCTCCTATTTATTGTAGTATTATTCACAATAGACAAGATATGGAGTCAATTTTAGTGTACATTAATGTATGAATAGATAAGAAAACATAGATTGGATGATATAATATTAATCAACTATTAAGCATGGTGATGTACATTCATTAGCAATGGCATGGATTGACCTGGAGGACATTAAGGTTAAGTGGGATAGCTCAAGGACAGAAAGGCAAGTATTGTATAATCTTGCTCAAATGTGAAATAAAAAAAATGTGATATCATAGAAATTCAGAGTACAATTATACCTATGATCATCTGGGAAAGGAATAAACAATGGAATAATGGAAAAATGTTAGTTGTGGATAGAAAGAGTTGTACATGAAGAATTAAGTTCTGTTGTTCTTCTGCAAACAGGGTGACTATATTCAGCCAATCACCATGACTTCATCATTATTCAGTATATAAATGTATCAAATCTCACATTATTCTCAGTAAATATATACATAGTGGTTATTGTTAGCTCAAAATGAGAATGACACATTTTTAAATGTTCTTTATTTTTATGTGATTGAGTGTTTTGCTTGCATGTGTATATAAATTTGTTCATGAGTGTAATACCAGAGGAGGTTTGTAGAGGGATTTGGTTCCACTGAAATTAGACTTACAGACAGACAATTGTTAGCCACCATGTGGGTGCTGGAACTAAACTTCAGTCCTCTGCAAGAACAATCAGTGGTCTTGACCATTAAACCACCTCTCCAGCCTCAGGGATATTTTTAAATACCTTTTCTTTTTTTCTTTTCTTTTCTTTTCCTTTCTTTCTTTATTTCTTTCTTTTTATTATTTATTTTTTATTGATGTTTTGTGTATTTCATACATCATTTTTCAATTCAGTTCAGGCATATTCCCCTTTCCCTTCCCCCCACCCCACCCCACCCCACCCCAGATCATGCATTCTGCCATAACTGTCATGCATCATTCTCTCAGTCATTTTATGCTTGGGAATTCACAATTTTCTACATTAATTTTATATTACTCTAACATATGGATACATACTCTTCACCCATATACAGTAATTACAGAGTCTGAAAATAATTGGTGGGTGGATTCCAAAGCCCGTTGAGGGATTCACATTATAACAACATAGTTGCTTTCGGATAAACAGAAATATAACAATAACATCATTCAGCTTGCCTTTCATCTGGGGAATTTGGTGTTAGCATCCACAAATGAGGGAATCCATTCTCCACTTGTCTTTCTGGGAGTGTTACTTCACTCAGCATAATGGCTTCGAGCTCCATCCATTTACCTGCAAAGCTCATAATGCCATCTTTCTTTACCTCTGAATAGTACTCCATTGTGTAGATGTACCACATTTTTGGCATCCACTCGTCTGTTGAGGGGGATTTGGGTTGATTCCAGCTCTTTGCTATTGTGAAGAGAGCTGCAATAAACATGGATGTGCACGCATCTTTGCGGTAGGATGAGTCTTTGGGGTATATACCCAGGAGTGGTATGACTAAGTCAGGTGGCAGGTTCATTCTTAGTCTTTTAAAGGTTCTCCACACTCTTTCCATAGTGGTTGTACAAGTTTACATTCCCACCAGCAGTGGATGAGTGTTCCTCTTTCCCCACAACCTCTCCAGCATCTGTTGTCTTTGTTTTCTTGATCTTAGCTAGACCTATTGGAATGAGATGATATCTGAGTGGTTTTAATTCTCATTTCCTTAATTATTAATGATGTTGAACACTTTTTAAGATGTTTCTCAGCCATCTTTAATTCCTCACTGGTGAAGACTGTTCAGCTCTTTACTCCATTTTTGAGTAGGTCATTTGTATTCTTCTTTGTTTTTTGAGTAGTTTATATATTCTTGATGTTAATGCTCTGTCAGATGTATGACTGGTAAAGATTTCCTCCCACTCTGTGCGTTTTCTCTTCACCTCCTTGATCATTTCTTTCGCTGAATTTTTGAGTTTTATGAGGTCCCATTTGTCAACTGTTGACCTTATTTCCTGTGCAGCTGCTATCTGACTTAGACAGTCTTTTCCTAATCCTATGTCTTGTAGGTTGTTGTCAACTTTTTTTCTATCACTGTCAGGGCTTTTGGGCTTCATGTTGTGGTCTTTGATCCACTTGGAGTTGATTTTTGTAGAGGGTGAGAGGTAGGGGTTTAATTTTGTTCTTCTTCAGATGATGATCCAATTTTCCAGCACCATTTGCTGAAGATGCTGTTCTTCCTCCACTGAGAGTTTTTTGCCCATTTGTCAAATATGAGGTTGCTGAAATTGTATGAGCTCAAGTTTGGATCTTCAATTTTTTTCCATTGATCAACAGGGCTGTTTCTGTGCTAGTACCAGGCTGTCTTTATGACTATGGCCCTGTAATATAGTTTGAAGTCTGTAGGGCAATCACCCCGGTATTGCCTTTTTTCACTCAGGGTTGCTTTAGCTATTTGGGGTCTTTTGTTTTTCCATATGAATTTAAGGATTTTTTTCCAAGTCTGTGAAGAAGCTCATAGGGATTTTGATTGGGATTGCATTGAATCTGTATATCAATTTGGGTAAAATTGACATTTTTACTATATTAATTTTCCCAATCTATGAGCATGGGAGGTCTTTCCATCTTTTGATGCCATTTTCAATCTCCTTCTTCAGGGGTTTAAAATTTTTGTTGTAGAGGTCTTTGGTATCTTTGGTTAGGTTTGTTCCCAGGTATCTTATTATATTTGAGGCTATTGTGAGTGGGAAGGTCTTCTTATATTCCTTCTCTACTTGTTTATTGTTGGTGTAAAGTAAGGCTACCGATTTCTCTAGGTTAATTTTGTAGCCTGACACTTTACTAAAACTCTTAATCATTTCTAGAAGTTTTCTTCTAGAAGGAGTTTTTAGCATCCCTTAGGTAAACTATCATATCATCTACAGAAAGGGATAGCTTAACTTCTTCTTTTCTCATTAGTACTCCTTTAATTTCCTTCTCTTGTCTTATTGCCCTAGCAAGTGTTTTGAGCACTATGTTGAAGAGGAGGGAATATAGGGGGCAGCCTTGCCAGGTGCCTGCAAGGAAAATGGTTCCAATTTTTCTACATTTAGGATGATGTTGGCAATATGTTTGCTATATATGGCTTTGATCATGTTGAGGAATGTTCCTTTCAGTCCTATTCCCTCTAGGACTTTAAACATGAAGGGATTTTGGATCTTGTCAAAGGCTTTTTCTGCATCAATTGAGATGATCATGTGGTTTTTATCTTTCAGTCCATTTATGTGCTTTATGATATTTAATGATTTACATATGTTTAACCATCCCTGCATCTCTGGACCGGGGCTTTTATTAGTTGGGAGATTTTTAATTACATCTTCAATTACCTAAAATATTATGGGTCTGTTTTAACTGTCAATCTCTTCTTGGTTAAGCTCTGTTGGTTCCCAGGATTTCAGATATTCATCTATTTCTCTTAGGTTTTCAAATTTAGTGGAGTATAGATTTTTGAAATATTCTGTTATGATTATCTGGATCTTTTCTTTGTTGTGATGTTTCCCCTTTCATCATGAATACAATTGATTTGGAGTCTCTCTCTCTCTCTCTCTCTCTCTCTCTCTCTCTCTCTCTCAGTTAACTGTTTATTTTGTTTATTTTTTCAAAGAACCAGCTTTTGTTTATTTTTTGTCCTGTCGATCTATCCAAGGGGCTCAGTGGGGTGTTGAAGTCTCTCACTATTAGTGCCTTAGGATTAATCTGTGTCTTGAGGTCCTGCAGACTTTTGTTTATTAAGTTCACCAGAGTTTGGTGCATAGACATTTAGGATTATGAAGACTTCATGGTTCATTGTTCCTTTGACAAGGATGTAATGGCCCTCTTTGTCTCTTCTGATTAATTTTACTTTGAGATCTATTTTATCTGATATTAGAAAAGCCACTCCAGCTTGATTCTTAGTATCATTTGCTTGGAATATTTTTTCCAACCTTTCACTCTAAGGTGGTGTCTGTCTTTGAGAATGAGATGGGTTTCTTGTAGACAGCATGTGGAAGGGTTCAGTTTCCTAATCCATTCTCCCAGTCTATGCCTTTTGATTGGGGAGTTTAGACTATTAGTTTTTAAGGTTATTATTGAGAGATATGTGTTGCTTCTTTTTACCTTTTTTTTTGCATTCTTGGTCTAGGTTTACATTGACTCTGTTATGTATTTGTTGCTTTCTCTCTTTGCTTAGGGATAGTTGCTTCTTTCCTCTGTTCTTTGGATTGCTTTGAGGATTTTCTGAGGTGTTGGTTTCTTAGACATGTATTCTTTCATATTGTTTATGTCATGAAAGATTTTTCTTTCTCCTTCAACTATAATTGACATTTTTGCTGGATATAGTATTCTGGGTTGGCATCTAAAGTCGTGTAGCACAGGGAATACTTTGGTCCACATTCTTCTAGCTTTCAAAGTTTGGACTGAGAAATCAGCTGAGATTCTGGTGGGTTTCCCCTTATGTGTTACTTGTTGTTTTTCTCTTGTGGCTTTCAGTATTTTTTCTTTGTTTTGAGCATCTAGTGTTTTAACAGTTATATGGTGTGGGGAGTTTCTTTTCTGGTCCTGTCTATATGATATTCTAGGTGCTTCTTGTATTTGTATGGGATTGTCTTTTTTCAGTTTGGGGAAATTTTGTTCTGTTATCCTGTTGAAGATCTGGTCAATAGCGTTTTCTTGGGACTTCTCTCCCTCCTCTATCCCTATGATGCAGAGGTTTGGTCTTTCCATAGTGTCCCACATTTCCTGGTTGTTCCACTCTTGTGTTTTTAAAAGTTTTTCATAATCTTTACTTGAGCTTTCTAGTTGCTCCATATTATCCTGCAGGTCTGATATTCTTTATTCTGTTTCTTCCATTCTGCTTCTGAGGCTTTTCCCCATCCTTTCCTGGTGGTTGGATGAGTGTTCAATATCCTTTTTTATTTTATCCTGTGATTTCTTTAGATTTTCCACTTCCCTCTGGAGCCTTTCATTTTCATCTTGTAGCTTCTTGGTTTTTTGGTCATTTTGTTTTTTCATTTTGGCCTGGGATCTTTTCAGTGTTTCAACTTCCATCTGGAGTTTGTCATTTTCTCCCTCTAGGTCCTTCTTGAGTTTTTCAATCTCTCTCCTTAGTTCTTTCCACCATTTGTCATTATCTCCCCGTAGGTCCTTCCTGAGTTTTTCATTCTCTTCCCTTAGTTCTCTGAGTTCTTTGAATATGTCTACAGTTGTTCTTCTAAAGTCAATGTCTTGGCTTCTTTCCTCGGAGTTCTCATTGTAGGGATCTTCTGTAGGGTTGGTAGAGTTCGGTGTGGATTTATAATTAGCTTTTCCCATGTTGTTTTTTCTTTGTGTCTTTGGCATGTGGATTTGTCTGTTTGTTTCTTTGAATTCTGGCACCTCAACATTGGTTGCACAGACTATAATCACCAATGCTCCACCTGTTAGGTCCTCTGCACCACAGCTCCACCAGGATGGGGGGTGGGAGGGATGTTGGGTTGGTAGGCCCCCAAGGGTCAAGGTTGAAGGCAGGTCCACCTTGACTCACTGGAACCTCAGTGACTCTGGGCGGGTGTCTGCAGTCTGAGCTGGGACTTCCCGGGGCTGGTGGCATGCCCTCACAGGGACAAGGCATGTCCACCTAGCCTTCTGGAAACTCACTCCTGGAGGGTGTCTTGAGTCTGAGTTGGGACTTCCAAGGGTGGGACTTTCAAGGGTGGGTCTCCCCCCCGTCCCCCCCCGCCCCCCCAAGGACAAGGCAGGTCCTCCTTGCCTCACCAGAACCTCACTGACTCTGGGCAGGTGTCTGGAGTCCAAGCTGGGACTTCCAGGGGTAGGTGGTGTGCCCCCCCGAAGGGCCAAGGCAGGTCCACCTTGCCTCACCAGCACCTCACCTACCCTTTTTCTTTTCTTTCTTTCTTTCTTTCTTTCTTTCTTTCTTTCTTTCTTTCTTTCTTTCTTTCTTTCTTTCTTTCTTTCTTTCTTTCTTTTCTTCATTTATTTATTTGTTCTAGAGACAGGGCCTCACTACGTAGTTCTGGCTATCCTGAAACTCACAGAGATCCACTTCCCTCTGCTTCCTGATAAATGTGATTAAAGACACACAGCACCATGCCTGGGTTATTTATTTGGAATTTATTTTGTGAGTGGCGTTCCTGTATGTATGTATGTATGTATGTATGTATGTATGTATGTATGTATATGCCAAATGCCTGACTGGTGCCCAGGGAGGCCAGAACAATGCATCAGATCCACTAGAACTTGAGTTACAGATGGTTTTGTGATTCCATGTCAGGTCTGGAAACTGAACCCAGACCCTCTTAGAACAGGAAGTTCTCTTAGCCCGAGAAACTTTTTTTTGAGGCAGGCTTTTGCTATATAACCCAAGCTGGCTTCTAGCTCATAATTCTCCTATCTCAGTCTCCTGAGTTCTGAGATAATGGAGAGTATCATTGTGCTCAGCTTGACAATACTACCTTTCTTTTTTTATTATTTTTTTATTTTTATTTTTTATGTGTATGAATGTACTGTCTGCATGTAGGTTTGTGCACCCGTGTCATGCAATGGCCGAGGAGGTCAGAAGAGGGTGTCGGATTCCCCTGGAACTGGAGTTCTCCTGGAATTGGAGTTACAGACAGTTCTCAGCTGCCATGTGGGTGCAGGGGATGGAACCCGGGTCCTCGGCAAGAGCAGACGGCGCTCTTAACTGCTAGGCCATCTCTCCAGCCCAACAATACTACTTTTCTTAACAGAGTAACATGACAAAAAATTGTGGGGGTAAATCATTGGGATCATGTTAATTCAATAGCTTTAAAAGTGCAAAAATATAAATAAGTAAAGTAAATAACAATATCTTTTCCAGGTGCATCTCCTTATGTTGATTTCATTTTTTTTAATATTAGAATTTACAACTGCTTGGAGGAGTCTTTTATATAGACTCTGATGCCTTTGGAATTTTGCTCTGCATTTTTTCTGCCATCCTCTTTAAGTTTCAAAAGAAGAATTACACTGAGAAATCTTTTGAGATTGAAAACCCTGAAGCTGCTCTTGTGTATTCACCTTTTGTGTCCTTGCTTCTAAGCCATGTCTCTCAGCCAAGGGAGAGAATGAGACCCAGTTAATGGAAATGGCCAGCTATTTGGATAAACCTGTCCCAAGAGCTCTTAGTAAGAGTAAATTTCTTGTAGGAACCCCAGATAGCTTTTAGCAATGTAGAAATGACCAGCTATTTTTTTTTCCGTAATAGTAAAAAGAATTGAGTGTTTAGAAAAAAGTAAGAATCTAAAATTAGGTAACCATTAAAGATATACTTATAACAAACCTTTCTATTTTAGAAATAAAATAATAATACCATGTTTAGATTCTATTTCCATGGTTTCTTATATCAATACCTTCAAAGAAAATAATTATATGATTTTCCAAAAAGATTATGGTAAGCAACTGATAAAATTCAACAATAAGTATATATAAATAAATAGAAAACTGTTAGTACTGAAATTCAATCTAGAGAAGATCGTATTTACTCTAGGACAATCAGAAGAAATAAAATCAAAGAGGGATGTCAAGGTTCATAAGATTTTAAATATTGCATATGAAAACATAATGAATCTAAGAAATTGGATTTGAAGACTTTCATTTTTTTATTGAGGTTTTGTATATTTCATATAACATTTCTTAATCAAATTTAAGCCCATTCTTGCCTCTTTGCTCCACACTCCGCCAGAGCTCATGCATTCTGCCAAGCATGTCTTTCATCTTTTTCTCAGTCTTTTTTGAATTTTTGGGTGCAGATGTTTACTGTTTTGGGCAGAAGTTTACTGTTTCAGTCTGTTCCTGACCCAGTCTTTTTTCATTGTTGTTGTTGTTCCTTCCAATGTGTATCACTCCATAATATGGCTACATACATGAAACACATATTACCAAAGTTATGATGTCTGAAAATAAACTATAGGTCAATTCCAAATCATGTTCAGGGATTCACATTTTCACAGTAGAGTTTCATTCAGGTAAAGAAAAAATATATTACTTTACATTCCTACATTATGTAGCAAGCTGATGAGTAACATCAGGAGTTATATTTACTTTAAAAATGGAATTATTCAGTTTGCCTTATAGAGATTTGGTGCTAGGATCCACAATGAGGGACACCATATGTCGTTTGTTTTTCTGGGACTGTGTCACTTCACTTATGGCTTCTAGTTCCATTCATTTACCTGCAAAGTTCATGATGTCATCTTTCTTTACCGCTGTATAGAATTCCATTGTGTAGATGTACCACATTTTCTTTATCCACTCATCAGTTTAGGGACACTTGGGGTGGTTCCAGCTCTTTGCTATTGTGAAGAGATCTGTAATAAACATAGATTCGCATGTATTTCTAATAAAGAATTTCATTTTAAAAGCAGCTAAATGCAACAAATCACATTGATTTAAAAACAATGAGATCTTCTAGTAGCAAAATAGGTCTTCGAAGTACTGAGGATATTCACAAAACAAAAACCCATGCTTGTGAAATGCACCCTAAGATGTTCCAAAAGAGCAGAAGATGGAGATTTTCCAGATAAGACAGCTCAAACGAAGGAAAACTAAAACTAAAACCACATTTGCCATTGCTGTCTGAGCAACAAGTAAAGAGGCATTTTCCACAGTGCTGGTAAGAGTATGGATTTCCCAGAATTTTAGAAAACAATTTACAAAACCTTTAAAATTAAAGACATTTACTCTAAATTCTTTTGGGGAGAATCTATCACATGGAAATAAAAACACTACCAAATAAGCAAGTATGGTAATTTCAGCATTATTTATTGCTGGAAAACCTGGAGAGCAATGTAAATATTAATGTATAGAAGCATTTTATGGTCTATTTATATCACAGAATTTTGCACACTAAAGTAATGAATTAGAACTGTATCGGTGGCTTAAGGGTATTTCCATGAATTATTCTTTAGTGAAGAACAAAATACATACTAGGCCATTTAAAGCAAAAGGATTAGGGGCTAGAGATAGGCCTCAGTGATTAAAAGTATTGACTTTTCTTAGAGAGAGAAGACATAGGTTCAGTTCCTTGCACCTAACGTTGGGCTAACAACTGTCTGTAACTCCAGTTCAGGGGATCTGACACTCTTTTCTGATCTCGGCAGGCTTTGCATCATACAGGTGCACTTACACACGTGCAGAAAATACACTCATACACATAAGATAAAAATAAAATGTTTTAAACAACAAAAAATTAGCAAATTATTTATTGAATAGTCAGTTATCTCTATGACACTGTCCTAGAGATTAGTGGGACCATTGGGAGAATTACTGGCATTCTGAAAATACAATGCATACATAATAATAAAACGACTATTCTACAATATAGATCTCCTTAAAATAATAATTTAAACAGTGTTTTGGTTTCCTATGATTTATTGTGAAGGTTTCTATAATCTGTATGTGGATCAAGACTAGTTTATAGCCCAATGTAACATTTAACTGATAGGTGTGATCTCTGTTGCTGTGATAAAATTTGATTAAAACTATCTTGGGGTGATATATTTCAGTTTATAGATTACAGCCCACCATCAAAGGAAGCCATAATAGGCTCAAGGCAGGAGCCTAGAGGTAGGAGTTGAGGAAGAGACAACCAGGGAATGCTGGCTTGCTTCATCTGGATTGCTCAACTCCCTTTCTTCTACAACCCAGGTCTACCTGTGTAGGGATGCACTGTCCACAGTGACCTGGACCCTCCTACATCAATTAGCAATCAAAAAATGTCCCACAGAGAAAGACGAACTCTTATTCACCACTGGTGGGAGTGCAAACTGATACAGCTTCTATGGAAATCAGTGTGGCGATCTCCCAAAAGCTCAAAATTCATCTACCATAGGCATATGATCCAACATATCATAGGCATATCAATAGGCATATGATCCAGCTACCACTGTTGGGCATTATCTGAAATACTATACCCTACTACAGACATACATGTTCATCCATGTTCATTGCTGCCCTTTTCATAATATCTAGAAATTAGAAACAATCTAGTTTTCCATCAACTAATGAATGGATAAAGAAGGTGTGGTACAATGGAATATTATTCAGTTCTTAGAAACTGGAATTCTGAAATTCACAGGTAAATGGATGGAACTGGAAACAATCATCCTGAATGAGGTGACCAGACACATAAATCCAAACGTCGCATGTTCCCTCTTACAGCTAGATGCTAGCTTTGAAATCTTAGATATGGATACTTTAATCTGAAACTCCAGAGAGGTCAAGAGACTGATAAATGACTATGGGGGTTCCTGGGAGAGGTGGTATAATGCAGTGATAAGAAAGGAAAAGGGGGAACATTCAAGAAGGAAGAGTTCAATGGGGTGGAGAACAGGATGGTAGGGCAGAAGAGGGAGTATATAGAGATATAAATACTGCTAAATGGCTTTAGAAAAGGCCCTCCCCCGCCATGCAACACAGATGTGCACCCAATGGAGGACATTCCTCAATTAATGTTCCCTCTTCTCAGGTGACTCTAGTTGTTTCAGGTTGACAGTTAAAGCTTACTATAGTAGGGCTTTTAATTTACTATTAATGACTTACTTCCACTGCCAGAGAGAAAAACTAAGATAGCATAAGCTCAGCACTCAGGATAATGTCTGGGACACAATAAAATGCTTTGAATGGAAGTAATTATTGTTACAGTCATTAGTAGTCTTCTTCAAATTCTATTTTGTGATTGGAAAAACATACAATTATTTTGAAAGTTCTTGAGTTTATAGCATCTTTTTAACTTAATATTTTATTGTAAAATGATTTCAAATATACTCAAAAGTGGAAGGAACTCTACAAGGAAAACATCCACTTCACAATCTTCCTATCAGAGTTTTTGGAATGCATCTGGAGACAGCTGAGGAATTGGTTGGCTTTACCTCTGTTGTTGCTATGTATTTTCTCAGCCAATAGATGCTCAACTACTTTGTGAAAGACAATGGAATATGTGGTGTTAAAAAAGACATAAAAAGGCATAACAAGTGTCACAGTAAAACAAACATGCATTCAATATTACTTCTGACTGATGATGCTAACATTGATTAACTGGATAACATAACATTTGCAGGTTTTTGTACTTTAAGGTTATACCTGTCATTTCTGCAACTTACATTTTGAAATTTAAAAAAAAGGACCTGGGCTGTCAAGATGGCTCAGCAGCTATAGAAGCTTGCAGCCATACCTTATGACCTGTGTTAAATCACCAGGACCCCCATTACAGAAGGAGAAAACTCAAGGTTTCCTGGGATGTCCACCCATGTGCACTGCCACACATGCACCATTAAACCCCAAATAAACAAGCATCATTAATAAAATAAGAACCAGAACTCAGTACTTTCTATACTTGTGGAAGAAATACACATACAAGTGAAATTTTTCCTTCTAGATGTGGAAAATCTAGGTATTTAAGAAATCTTGTATAATAATGATTCATATTTTATTTACTCAATACTCAATCATTTATTTGCATCAATATATACTCATTTTATTGCCTTTTTTTTTAAAGCAAGGCTCCCTTGGTCTTTGACATGCTTTATTAAACACTTCCTTACTTTCTGTCCCAGCATAGTTCTACAGGTTGCTTTCCTACTAACACTCTTCACCTTTGAATGCCTGTTTCTCCAAGGAGTCCAGGTTCTTTTATTGGAAATGGTACTTAGAAGCCAAGATCTGGGCTGTGCATGTTTTTACTACTGATGAAGTATCACTGTTACATTCATTTGTTCTCTCTCTTTCTTTCTCCTCTCTCTCATACACACTGTAAATTTATCTATACTTAATTATTGATCTATATTCATTTTGTCTTTAGTTTCCAATTTCCAGTCAAAATTTGTTTTCTGCTTCCTTTGCCTTTTTATTGAGTAGGAATCATTCTGTATGAAATTTCTATATCTTAGTGTGTAGAATTCTGCACTGAAGTCTTTTATATAGAATATGCTTTCTTATTAGTAATTGAACTGCCTTCTCTTGTCTCCATGTTTTACCAGCTGGATTTCTAAAGTTTGTGTTTTGATGCTGCTCTTGTTACTTACATTAGCCATCCGATTCCACTCTCTTTTCTTTCTCTGTATCTCACTCAGTTGTAATAGGCCTGAACCCTCTTTTCCCTTCATCTGCCCAGTTCGGAGCACAGGCCTCCATACTGGCCCGCTCTGTGCCTCTTGGCCATTGTAGCCATTTACCAGCCTCCATTTGCAGTATCTGCCTAAGTCCCAGGAGTTGACTGCTTCATCTCCATCCTCTCCTTCTCCTGACCTGAGTCTCTTCTGGGAAGCCATTTCACTTAGAGTCTCCAGGCTCCATTAGAAGGTTGAGAATCTCAGTAGCTCTCCACTTAACACTCGGGGTTGCCATTGGTTCTGTAAGAATGAAAACCTCACTGGACATTTTGCACCTCCTTGTTGTGGCTGTCTCTTAGCTGCAAGCCTTTTTCTTTTTTTTTAATTTTATTTATTTCCATATGTGTATGAATGTACTGTCTGCATGCAAGTCTGTGCACCCATGTCGTGCAATGCCGCGGAGGTCAGAAGAGGGTCTCGGATTCCCCTGGAACTGGAGTTCTCCTGGAACTGGAGTTTCAGACGGCTCTCGGCCGCCATGTGGGTGCTGGGGGTCGAACCCGGGTCATCTGCAAGAGCGGTCGGCGCTCTTAACCACTAGGCCATCTCTCAAGCCCGCAAGCCTTTTTCTAAGAAGTCTACAGCCAATGTCACCCAAACTTCCCTATTGTATTATCTGGCTAAGCGTATGTATGTTCTTTCTATCCTTGAAGTTTTGCTTTTTCTGTTCTGCCAGGACAAGGAAGAAGGGAAAAGGGAACCTCGCCTGTTTTCAGAGCTCATCAGTGCAGCTCTTTTGTTCCTCACCAGTCTGCTAGTTCATTCTTATTTCCTTTAAGTTGGACAGGGTTCCCATGTCATCACACAATCTTCCTCCCCATATGGCTCTATGCTAAGTTCTCCAGATTTTAACTTTTTGGATCCCCAAATGCCATTCATTCTGAACAAAGCCTTACTCTTCCAAGTGGAAGGCTTCCCTTTGAAAGTATTTTTTTGCTTTGTGCTTTAATACTTCCTTCTTGAAATGCATTTGTCTCTTTTATTCTTGGATTTTTCTGCTTAAAGGAAGTACATGTTTGGACGTTACAAAATTATTCACCTTGTTCTCAAAAGGTGAATTAAGGTTTAATAGGTTTATTAAATAGTTAGCTATTTTGCATTTTTTCATATTGCCAGAGAGATGTGATAGTTTAAAACCATAAGAATAAAATATATTATCTACTTTTAATTTTTCTTTATTAAAATGTGGTAATTTTTTTGTTATTGTTTTTTAGCTGAGTAGCTAAGTTAGGACCTGGAGACAGGGCTGAGAAGCAAACATTTTAATATTTTAAACAATATTCTACTATATACACACATACACAAATGTAGATACATCTATAGGTGCATGTATGTGGTTTACTTGAAAACAGTCCCAACAACCTGAATAATCACTAGAGATTATCTTGGACATCTCATTTATATGCTAACAAATTCCTTGCTCTAGCCTGAACTCCAGCACAGAATTCCAAGTTCTCTCTTCTCATATCCCCAACCCGTACACTTTCTGTCACTTGGAAATTTAGCAAGGCTGGTGAAGGTGTTTTTCTGACTGTATTGCTGTCTGCACCTGCCCAGGCTATGCTATGCTGACTCTAGATGTATCAAAGTGACCCTAGTGAAGGGAGAAGCCCCTCTCCTGTCCTATGCACTACTCTCGTCCATCCGGAGCACTGGTCGACTCATCTCTCATGACACTGACCTTTAACCTCACTCTGTAATCCCAAAAGAATCATCCTCCTGCAAAGCAATAGACAGAATCTCCTGATTTGGAGGGTGACACATGATGGAAAATGAGAGTAGAGAGGCAATGCAGACACCAAGAAACCACCCAGTGCATAAATTCCCCAACTACCAACAAGGGTGGTCTCATCCAACCACAGATGGAGTACTCAGATCACTCTTCTCTTTGCATTTTTCCCCTCCAAAAGCCTTCTTGGCATTTTCACTGATATCCCTTGAGGGTTGTTTGTCATTGCTTTGGGCACACAACTTTTTTTTTTTTTTTTGGTCTTTTTGAGACGGGGTCTCCCTGTAGCCCCAGCTGTCCTGGAACTCACTTTGTAGACCAGGCTAGCCTTGAACTCACAAAGATCCGCCTGCCTCTACCTCCCAAGTGCTAGGATTAAAGGCGTGCACCACCACACCCGGCTAGTTCCAAGTTTTATATAACCTTTACTTTAATTTATTTATTTTGTCTTTTTTTTTGGTCTTTTTGAGACGGGGTCTCCCTGTAGCCCCAGCTGTCCTGGAACTCACTTTGTAGACCAGGCTAGCCTTGAACTCACAAAGATCCGCCTGCCTCTACCTCCCAAGTGCTAGGATTAAAGGCATGCGCCACCATGCCCGGCTCAACTTTTTTGAAATCCAATGGTGCATACAACTTAGCTGAAGCTTGAAAACTTGATGCATTTTGGAATAAAATATAATGATGTGAATATATCCTTGTTATTCAGAACTTGATTTTCTATTCATTGGATCTGATCATCTTCTAAGGAGAAACATGATGCAATGTTAGTTTGTACTTTAATTTGTTTTATGTAAATCACAATGAATTGCAGGTGTTTTTTTTTCCTTCTGTTTGTCTCTGGACCAGGAAATAAACCTAGATCAACAAAGACCCCAGCTAATATCCGTGGTCATGAACCTTGACAAATCACACTCAGTGGGTAGTCTATGACCTATATATGTACTATGAAACACAATCTGTGCTTGTTTTCTTTCCAAGGTGCTTTGCAAAGATTATGAAGTAGTTACATGAAATTGCCAGCACTGTAGAATAATACCTAACTTTCAATAGGTCAAAGAATTTACATTATAAATTCAGACTTTTACATATGGAAATTTGTAGCTGGTTAAAAAAAACCAGAAGGCAAAGACATTTTTAAATCACTGAGAAAAACATACAATTCCATTTCTGAATGCACATCTTAAAATAATACATATTGCATACTATCATATTTAAATATTTTCACAAGTTGAAATCCTTTAATTTTATTGAAATATAAACAAAATATCTAATATATAATTATTTGCTAATTGTTTACAATGGAAATGACTTCCATATGTTCTAGTCTGGAAATTTGAAAATATCTACTATACTTATTTTCAAATAAATATTGTCTTGAAAATATGGTAAAAAAGGAAAATACAAAGGGAAATATAAACTATCATCATCCCCACTACTTTGGTGATACTATAGTACATATTTTGATATGTATATCAAATGCATAGGACTTTTAAAAAACTGGGATTATACTGTAGATACTGCTTTGTAATCTGTTTTTTTTTTCCTTTATAAATGTACAGAAGCACATGTTCTATAACATATTTAATACTTTATTCACAATGTGATTACTTTTAATCAAGATAATTATTTTCTGGATCTGTTCTGCCACATGACAGAAATAAAGGTCAAGAGGATTTACTTTGAAATAATGATCAAATTCCATTTTGAATATTTGCTAAGTGTGAGATGTCTTGTTAAAATATTAACATTTTGGGACTGGAGAGATGGCTCAAATGTTAAGAGCACTAGCTGCTCTTGCATTGGACCCTAGTTTGGGTCCCAGCATCTACAAGGCAGCTAATAAACATCTGTAATAACAGATGACAGGGATATGATACCTTCTTCTCATTGGTGAATGAACAAAGCAGGTGTACTTGCATGCATGCAGATTATGCACTCATACAAATAAAAATAAAAATTAAGAGTCAAATATTTTAATTTTTTATTTGGTCTTTTGAGGCCTTTTTACTTAATAAATGTTTGGGCACCAATTTGGTTTATAGAATATTGAAGAAAATAAAATGTTCTATTTATTTCCAAGTTCCTCCTGTAATATACAGTTTGCAGTAGTGTGGTATGTTCATTCCAATAGAGGAGGCAATATTAGTATACACACATATCTTTGATATATAGTTATGGATCATTCTAACAACTGGATAAGATAAACAGTATTTCAAAAGCAGGTGCACAGTTGAAGTCAAAACAGGATTCATTCAGAAATAAGAATAAGAACCATTGTATTCACTTTTCAATGTTAAGAACTTTGAGTGGTAGTTGGTGATAGTTGTTCCTTATGACCACAAAGGGAGTAAGTACCAAAACTGGTTATTTTATAAACTCTCTTAATGTAGTCTAATGCAGTGTTTCTATTTTCTTTAATATTTTATTATTTTTGTGTATGAATGTATTGCCTGCATGTGTGTAAGTGCACCCATGCTGTGCAATTCCTATGGAGATCAGAAGAATGTATTGAATTCCCTTAGAACTTGAGTTTTGAATGGCTGTTAGCTCCCATGTGAGTTCTGGGAATTGAACCCAGGCCCTCTACAAGGGCAGCGAGTGCTCTTAAGTACTGAGCCATTTCTCCAGACCCTTATTTCAGTGTTTCTAAGCCACATATTACAGCTATGCAATAATAAAAAAAAATCCTGACACTTAGTGTTTATTTTAAGCCAAGAACTGACTTAAATTGCTGAGAGCTTATTCCTTCAGATTTGTCTTCGAAATGTGCTCCTGAGCAAAGACTTCACTCATTTTTTTTCTGAAGTAGTATATCCAGCATGAAATGGGGAAGTAAAAATTTGATCTGCCCTTATCATCTGATCAGAGAAGAATTTTCCTCTTTGATTTTGACCTAGAATAACCAGGCACAACTATAAAGAGACATTTCTCATTTTTTCTATCACACACACATACACACACACACACACACACACACACACACACACACACACTATCTTAGGTAGAGAGCAAGAAAAGTTTCTGAGGGATTAAAGTCATATGCTCAGGTCCCAAGAGGCACACATGGTTCAGCTCGCTGAACCTCTTGGGACACATGGTTCAGCTGAACACTATAAACATTTTGGTTGGGTTGGAAGGATAAAGTCTTTGTCCCGAATATGTCCATATTGTAAAGTCATTACCACTCTAACTTACTCTTAGCATAAATTTTACTGTATATGGTTAAGGCATGAAACATAATGCAGGATATATAGTGACAGTAACTATAGCAAAGAAGATTTACCTGCCCATCATCTCCCAGTTATGCATTTTCCACACTCAAAAGTATTTTATCTTTGTTAAGCATAATTAAAATAGAAAGGAACTAGAGAGGTAAAGGGAAAGAAGGATCCCTAAAGAGAAGAAGAGTACAATACTGATGTTACCAAGGGGAAATGGTAAAATGCAGGTATTTAAATGAGAAAGGTAAAGGGAGGTTATACAAGTAACTATGGAGATTAAAAAAGGAAGAAGGAGCTCAGGAGAGGGGAGACCAGAGAAACAGGTATGATCAATAAATGGGGAAATGCAGTACTTTAACTGGGCAGGCAGGAAGCAAGTCTAGTCAGGGAGAGATAGAGGAGGTAAATAATGCCTAGATGTTGTGTAAATACAGAGGGAAATGGATTAGTTTAAAAACCTACTGAAAAATTACACATACAACATTTTTACATGATTCCATCTGTTTAGCTGAATGCTATATAACAAGAAACAGTGCTGTGGCAGATACATGAAACCTCCCTTTGAATTATTGGCCAGGGTAGTCCAAGAGACCCTTAAAATTACAGCTCTCATAGTTTTGGAGAACACTATGAAAGCTGCTAAGGGAACACATCAATCGATGGTTGGTTCAACCCCAGGTTTAAGGCCTAATAATTACAATGACTGGCACAGCAAACTATATTCGGGCAGTAGTGGCACTTTTATCTTGAGTTTAATCAATAGGTATATAATTGGACCTAAAGCACATTCCATGGGAGGAAACTCATGTATGGTACTATAAGTATAACCAAATACACATGACTGGAGAGGTCATAGATCTTAGAGAAAACCCCAAGGATGTCACATCCACAGAAAAAATGTAATTTCCTATTATGTGCTAAATATGGATCCTTATAGTTAGACAATTATGTCAGTTGCCACTCATCAAAGAAACTTATATTACAGAATTTCACAGCTGGTCACAGATTAAATGTCTGTGAAATGCCCAATTCAAAGTGATACATATACAGTGGAAACTCTATACCTAATACTCATAAACCACAAGAGGTAGAGAGACTACTAATGCATCTCTCATCTCTCTTCAATGAAGTTTCCTCATGAAACAGAGGACAATGAACCTAGGGCTCAGGCACCATTGTGAAGAGGGCCTGGAAGATTGTATAGGTTTGGGGAGGAGGTTCATGACCATATGTTGGGTCTTACAGGGTTGTTGGAACTTGCTTATATGAACTTACAACAATGATGACAGCATGTATAAAATGTATGCAAATTCAAGGAGTCAAAAACCCAGAATAGAACTGTAAAAATGGGCGACAGGCTCAAATCTTAGCCAAAATAATATTGGGCAACTGATTAGTGCTAGGTGAGGAAGAAATGACTTAAGGGAGTGACTCTAGGTGGCTTGGCTAGATCCCAGTGGATGGACATTTGCACTTACACATACGTGTTTACTGTTGTGGTATACCCAATAGCTTAGTTAAGGTACCAGTCTAGATAACTATCAACAGATGAATGGATAAAAAATATGTGACGGGGCTGGAGAGATGGTCTAGTGGTTAAGAGCGCCAAGCACTCTTACAGAGGACCCGGGTTCGATCCCCAGCACCCACATGGCGGCCGAGAACCATCTGAAACTTCAATTCCAGGAAATCTCCAGTTCCAGGGGAGTCTGACACCCTCTTCTGACCTCCGCGGCATTGCACGACATGGGTGCACAAACTTGCATGCAGACAGTACATTCATACACATACAGAAATAAATAAAATTTTAAAAAAAGTTTAAAAAAAGGTGACATACACACACACACACACACACACACACTGGAATTTTATTCAAAATTGTGTTTGCTATAAAGAAGAATGAAATGATGCCATTTGTAGAACATATGTGGAATTGAAGATAATCATGTCTCATACAGGAATCACCAAAATAGAGAGAATGAAGAAAGAGAGGGAGGGAGGCTTACAGAAACAGCAATTCCTGATGTTGAAAATCACTGACATCTGGAGGTTGAAAATAAAGAGCACTTTAAAAGAATTTGATATTTAGAAGTATGATTCCAAGAATGATAGTGTGGTAACAGGAAAAAATTATCTGACCCTGTCAAAGCATGTAGACTATGAATTGAGACCAGAGTGTGAATTATAGTAATATGTAATTGTTTCTTAATAAATACTTATATGTTCATAAAATTTTTATTGATGATTTGTGTACTTTATATAGGACATCTGGGTATTTGGGGAAAATTTTATTGAATTTTTGTGTATTTCATACAAAATTACTTAATCCTCTTTACACTCCCCTCCCCATTGGTATCCTCCCATAGTACCCCCCCCACACACTGGAATCTATACATTCTATCATTTGTGTTAAGGCCTGTAGTGCCAAGTTAGTATCCCCACACTGTCATCCTCCATGCAAGTTATCCACTGAGGTCTAGTCAGCCTACCTAGAGTCATTCCCCTTAAGATCAGCTCTTTTTCACCCAACAGTAATCAGCTGCCAATGAATTTTCAGCTAAGATTGGAGCCTGTTGTGCATTTCCTCAATTCCGTGCTGGGTTTTTATCTGATTGGGTTTGTGCATGATGACACCATTTCTGTAGGTTCATATGAGCAAGGTCCCAGGAGCTTGTAGGACTCTATTTTCATGTGGTTGTGCACCACCTTCCTGGCTCTTATAATCTTTCTGCTTCCTCTTCAGCAATGCTTCCTGAGCCCTGGGGGTGGGGAGTGAAGTTAATATAGGAGTCCTGTCCAAGGACCCTGAATCTGCAGACTTGTATTCTCTATGCATTGGCCATTTGTGACATTTGTATTCTTGGTCCTCTGTTGCATAAGGGAGCTTCATTGATGAGAGTTAGAGACGTATTAGTGTTCCATGAGCCTTGGGTGTAGAGGTTCCATTGTGGATTTGTCCCTACTGCTGGACATTTTACACTTAATCTCTGCATGTGACCAATTGCAGAACTCTGTATTAGACCCCATCTGTTGCCAAAGAAGATTCTTTGATGAGTTATGACTGAGATGGGCTTTTGGACTCCATAGGCATTTCTGGTTTTCAATCCTCTCTTTGCTTCCTGTGCCTGTTAGAAGATATAAACTCTCAGCTTTCCTCGTTGGCTGCTTCTTGCCATGGTTCCCTCTCCTTGAGGGATTTTAAAACTATTTTTATTGATATTTTGTGTATTTCATACATCATCTTTCAGTCCAATTTGGATACATTCCCCTCTCTTTGCCCCCACCCTGCCCCAGTTCATGCATTCTGCCATACATGTCTTGCATCTTTCTCTCAGACTCTGCAAGGATTTTTTTTTTTTTTTTGCAGAGGCTCCTTGTTTGGGGAAGAATTTAACTGTATCAGTCAGTTCTTTGACCCAGTCCTTACATTGTTGTTGTTCCTTCCCCTTTGTATTGCTCCAAAATATGTAAACATCACACACACACAACACACACATGTATATATATATATATATATATATATATATATATAAACATCACACATGTATAAAAATTATGACCTCTGAAAATAAGCTGTATGTTAATTCCAAAATATGTTTTGACATTCACATTTTTTTCCTTTTATTTTATTTTTTTGGTAATTTTGAGACAGGGTCTCCCTTTAGTCCCAACTGGCCTGGAGCTCACTATGTAGACCAGGCTGGCCTTGAACTGAGAGAGATCAACCTGCTTCTGCCTCCCAGAGTGCTGGTATTAAAGGTGTGCACCACCACACCTGGCCCTTTTAATTTTATATTACTCTAAGATATGAATACACATCTTCCACCCATATACAATAATTACAATATCTGAAAATAAGTGGTAGGTCAATTCTAGAGCCCGTTAAAAGATTCATATTATAACTGCACAGTTGCTTTCAGATAAAAAGAAATATAACAATAACATTCCTCAGCTTGCATTTCAGCTGGGGATTTGGTGTTAGCATCCACCAATGAGGGAAAACATTCACCATTTGTGGATCAAATATCTCAGTGTGAAACCTGAAACCCTAAAGGTGGTATAAGAAAAAGTTGGCAGCACCCTACAAGACATAGGCATAGGAAAAGGGTTTCTAAATCAAACACCAGCCATGCAGGAAATAAGGTCAACAAGTTGACAAATGGGACGTCATCAAACTCAAAAGCTTCTGTACAGCAAAAGAAACAGTCAAGGAAGTAAAGAGAAAACCCTCAGAGTAGAAGGAAACCTTCACCAGTGATACATCTGACAGAGCATTAACATCCAGAATATATAGACTACTCAGAAAACAGAGGTAAGAAAACAATTGACCTACTCAAAAGATGGAGTAAAGAACTGAACAGAGACTTCACCAGTGAGGAAGTAAAGATGTCTGAGAAACATCTTAAAAAGTGTTCAACATCGTTAATAATTAAGAAAATGCAAATTTAAACTACTCTAAGATATCATCTCACTCCAATAACACTGGCTAAGATCAAGAAAACAAAAGACACCAAATGCTGGAGAGGTGTGGGGAAAGGTGAACATTCATCCACTGCTGGTGGGAATGTAAAGTCGTACAACCACTACGGAAAGCAGTGTGGAGAACCCTTAAAAGACTCAAAATGAGCCTACTACCTGACCCAGTCATACAACTTCTGTGTATATACCCACAAGACTCATCCTACCGCAAAAACACATGCTGCAGCTCTCTTCACAATAGCAAAGAGCTGGAACCAACCCAAATGCCTCTCAACTGATGAGTAGATAACATAAATATGGTATATCTACAAAATGGAGTTCTATGCAGTGGTAAAGAAACATGATATCATGAACTTTGCAGGTAAATGGATGGAACTCGAATCCATTATGCTAAGTGAAGTAACACAGTCCCAGAAAAAACAGGCAAATGGTTTCCTTGATGGATTTTTATTCCTCTGGAATAAGTTGGATTGGTCATGGTGTTTTATCATAGCAACAGAAAAGTAACTAATACACTATGTATCATTTAATGACCATTTTTGGCAGGTGGTTATGTTTTTTTAACCATACCTTATAGGAATTGGACAGCAAAGATGCATGACTGTGTGTTACTGCTACTTATAGTGGTGGATTCAGTAAACACATGCCTTTCATCTCTGTTTTAAAATGTCAGTTTATAGACAAACAGAAAAAATACAGGCCATCTGTGCAAGAGTGATTTATGTTGCTGAATATAACATTATCAGAATTATTGTTATATTATCAATTTTAATATTATTGTTCTGATAGTCAACAAAATAGTGCATATAATCAATCTCTTTCACGTATTCTATATATCAATGAAATCTAATTCCTATAATTATTACTCTCACCTCTGTTTTAAAGATTTATTTTTATTTGTGTGAGTGTGTGTGTGTGCGTGTGTGTGTGTGTGTGTGTGTGTGTGTGTTTGTGCTATGTGTGTACAGGTGCCTGCAGAGGGCAGAAGGAGTTGGGTATCCCAGAACAGGAGTTAGAGGTGGTTGGACACTCCTTGGCATGGATGGTGAGAACTGAACTCTTGTCCTCTGGAAGACTAATATGTACTTTTATATCTCCAGCCTTTCTTTCAACTCCTTGGTTGAACTGAAATTGACTTGGAACAATGAATTTTTCCAAGTCAGTTGGAATTGTATGTTTATATATGCTAGATAGTACAATAAAAGTGAGGGAAAGGTATCTAGTTCTATTCTTTTTTGACATGCTGCAGCCTAACCACAGCTAATTTTCTATAATATTTTAGCTTTTACAAAGCATAATACATTTAATTTATTAATTCAGTACTCATTCATTAATTATATATTTTGTATTTTAGTGAGTGGACATCCAATACTGAAGAGAGCTAACATCCAGACTGTTGCCAATCTGGTGGCTAATTCCATAAGAGCAAGGAAAATGCAACAATTTTATAAGCCATGAGAAGTAGAAGAAAGTTTTCAGCACAGTGTTCCTTTTAATAGTTGAACTTGACACTCTAGAGATACATATTAACAACGGTCACGAAATAATTGCCATCAACAGGATAAATGACAAACATCTTTTATATATAAAAGAGTACTCCAGTAAGTTAGTCCATCATTTATAAGTATGTTTGGATGAATACAGTTTTATCTTCTTCAATAAACACCTGCTCATCACAATGAACTGAGCCCATGCAGTGTCAAGTATTGCTTTCATTGGACAGAAACTCATTCTTGCTCCAATACCAATAAAAGCTATAAACCTTAGAATTCTTATTTTACAAATTCCTGGTACTAATCTAAAATGTTTAATTCACCACTTATTTTCTTTAAAAATTATAATAGTATGATATTTTGCTGAAATGAAACTTTTCACATATTTTCTTTGTTTTTTAAACTACATAACAATTTCTTTGGAAATTATTTCTGAAAATGTGTTTAAATCATGTTATATTTTTCCATGCTTATATTATTTTTCCCCCATTGCTCATTCTAAACTGAACAAGCGACTGTCAATATGCTTTGTATGTGACCTTACTCACCTTTAGTGCCTAAGGATTTGAATTACAGTGGTTAATACCACCCATTCTGTAAGAATCTTGAGTTTAAGCTTATCCATCCATCTGTCAATCCATCTTCACTTTATGAATGAGATCAGAGAAGCCAGTGAGGAGCAGCAGTCAGAGGAAGAGCATATACACATAGATGTGTATAGAGACTGCATGACAGGTGTTTTATTTTTTCAAAGTCCTTACCAATGACCCATTGCTTCTATAATAGACACTTTGGTTTTACAATAAAATTTCTCAGGCTTCTTTCACACAATAGAGTTTTACTGTACAAATTCACATGAAAGTTACTGAAATAGATTTTTGGAGAAGCAAATTATAAGAGTCACATTGGGTCAATACCTCACCAAAACCAGAACCAAAGTGGTCTATAAACCATAATGTAGTCTATGTAGATATTCTAAGAACAAACCTTTGGCATGGAGGAAAACAGTTACTACTAGTTAAGATGCAGCTTATCTATCAAATTAAATTATATATATATTATTCCTACTCAAGATTGAGAAATTTACTTTAATGAGAAATTTTATTTTTCTTTATATAGTGAAAACAGAAATACACAGTTAAAATAAAAAAAAGTAAATGTGTCTTAAATCTCAGTATGGTCACAGATCATTTTTATGGATTAAATAGATGTCTACCATCACTCATCCAAAAACAAAACAAACAAAACCACATGCAGTTATAATGAAAAGCACTTACAGACTAGAATACAGGAGCTCTGAATAAGTGGCGGGTACAGGAAATCGATGGTAAATTTATAAGAGGAAAACAGAAAACCATGCTAAAACCATTCTCTAATTTAGTTTAAGGTCCGCTTCATAAGACAGAGCCCCTACCTGACTCTGATGGCAGGGTTAGGAACCTGAAGCTAGACATGTCACAGGACATAATGGAGAGCCTAACACTAGTTTTCAAGTAAATAGTTATATTAAACTGACCCCTAATTACTTATTGTTACACCCTCAAATTAATGCACCTCTCAACTCTTACCGGGGAAATTTCCTTAGGCAGCAGATGGTGATTAACACAGAAACCCACAACTGGCAAGTGTACAGAGAACAAGAGGCTGCAGAGTCATTATTCCTGAATACGGTGTCCTCTTCCAAACTCTCCCTTCTCAAGGCTCATTGTAGAGAATGAGGCTGAAAAACTGTAAGATGCAGAGGAAGTAGGTGACTACAAGAAAGAGCAGCAGTGACGGCATGCACAAGTCCCGTGCAAGCCCAAACCAGGAAAAGTCCCAGCATGGACATGGGGAAGTGGATAAGAAACCCCAACCTGGCCTGGAGAGATGGCTCAGCGGTTAAGAGCACCGACTGCTCTTGCAGAGGACCGGGGTTTGATTCCTAGCACCCGTATGCTGGCTAAGAATCATCTTTAACTCCAGTTCCAGGGGAATCTGACGCCCTCTTTTGACCTCCTCGGCATTGCACGACATGGATGTACCAACCTACATGCAAACACTACACTCATACACATAAAAAATAATAAGAAAGAAAGAAAGAAACCCCAACCCAAGAAAACTGTGGCAACTGATGGCTGCTATGTGGGGTAGAGACAGTGTCTTATAGGGATGGGACTCTTGGGAGGTTAACCAGGATCCAGCGAATGGACCCATAGTGAAAGAGATTTCAGGACACAAATCAGACAAATCATATATACATATATGTATATATGAATGATAGTCCATTACATTGGGTGGAAGTAGTTGTAAGGGAAGTGCAGATAAGAGAGGGGATATAAAGTCCACCAAATTATACTGTCTAAAGGTCACAAAATTTTAATTAAAAAATATAAAATTTAATAAATTGGAATTGAAGAAAAAGAAATAAAATTCCAAAATTTAGTAATGAGTACAAGAATTGGGGGACAGAGTATAAAGCACATTTTCCTTTAACAACATGGGTGTTCTCATCCGATGTTTCCTACTTTGACTATCCTTGATCTTCAGCAAACTGAATTAGTGCTCTGAATATCTTTCAGAGGTGTGAGCCTGCATTAAGATCACTGACAATCTGTCATTCCAGAGCAGTGGAAGACAGTGTAAGGTCAGGGAAAAGAAGCCCTCACTTTTCAATAGTAAGATTCTCTATAAAAATTGGCACTTGGTGCTCATCAAACAGCAAGAAATATTGGATCTGCTCTAAATGTCCATTGTGTTTTTGAGCCAACTACCTGATGGAAGTCATCACTTATATGCAAATGAACTGTCAATGGCTTGCCACAGTTGGCAATCACTGGACTGTGAAGGGTATGTCTTAATAAGAACTGAAGCTCTTCACAGACTTTGATTTACTGGAAATAAAATGGAAAAGTCCTCTGAGACTACAAAGGACACTTGTTTCAGATAAAACGTCTAGACAGTAGCAATATATTTAGGGCTTTTATTATAGCAAAACTGCAAATTAGAATGGAGTGTTGAGAAAGTCCCTGTGACCCAGCTGCATTCTAAAGCTTCTGACTACAGTAATACGATCTTTAAAATAGCTAAGCCAAATTAAATAAGAATGCATTAAGGAAAAGGAATATAATGCAAGGTCAAGATTTGCCTTATTATATCGTTGTAATTGTTTAGATCTTTTCACATTTTCTTTAAGAAAATCTGTATTTTTCTTAATTAATGTGGTTATTAGACTAGTTAAAATGTAAATTTCTATGATCCGAAACATGGACCAGAACTCAAAAAATTCCAGTTCAAAAGGAGTTTTGCATTTCTTTCCAACCTCTGTTTGAAAGCTTGCAGACTACTGAAACACTGAATTCCATGTAACCATATTAATGTCAATAACAATAATATCTTTACAAAGTTCTCTCACCTAGAACTTCACACAAATAAAAATTATGGAACATTTATTGTTAAATAAACATTTATGTTAACTACTTCCTCCTAAAAAATTGATCTATAGGACTGAAGACATGTCTCAGAGGTTAAGAGCACTGGCTGCTCTTGCAGAGGACTCAGGTTCAATTATTCCCAGCACCCACATGGCAGCTAACAACTGTCCATAACTCCAGTTAATTTCAGTTTCAGGGGATCTGACACCCTTTTCTCTCTTTTGCGGGCATGGGCACAGTATAGATGCTCTTTTTTCTTTTTAAATCTTTCTTTTTTTAGTATTTATTTATTTATTTATTTATTTATTTATTTATTTATTTATTTATTTTTGTATGTGTATGAGTGTACTGTCTGCATGTAGGTTTGTGCACCCGTGTCCTGCAATGCCACGGAGGTCAGAAGAGGGTCTCGGATTCCCCTGGAACTGGAGTTCTCCTGGAATTGGAGTTACAGACGGTTCTCAGTCGCCATGTGATGCTGGGGATCAAACCCGGGTCCTCTGCAAGAGCAGTCGGTGCTCTTAACCGCTAGGCTATCTCTCCAGTCCATAGATGCTCTTTTAAACATGCAATACATGCATACACACAAAAAATAAAACCAAAATATTTATGTGTGTTCATGTATTGCCTGCATGTGTGTAAGTGCACCTCTGTGGTGCAATGCTCCAGGAAGTCAGAAGAAAGTATTGGGTTCCACTGGAATGGTTGTTAGCTGCCATATGTGTGCTAGGAATCAAACTTGGGTCGTCTGCAGGGGCAGCCATTGCTTTTAACTGCTAAACAATCTCTCCAGCACCCTCCATTTTTTTTTTTTTTTTAATCATCTCTTTAGGAAAGTGCATATATCATTCAGGATAGGTTAAGAGGTTTGTTTTTGCTTTTGTTTTTGTTTTTGTTTTTGTCTTTTTGAGACAGGACCTCCCTGTAGCCCCAGTTATCCTGGAACTCACTCTGTAGACCAGGCTGACCTTGAACTCACAAAGATCTGCCTCTGCCTCCATAGTGCTAGGATTAAAGGTGTGCACCACCACGCCCAGTACTTTTTTTTTTTTTTTTTAATCTTAAACTTCTGTTGTTTTGGGCTGGAGAGACGGCTAAGCGGTTAAGAGCACTGACTGCTCTTGCAGAGGACAAGGGTTCGATTCCCAGCACCCACATGGTAGCTAAGAACCTTCTTTAACTCCAGTTCCAGGGGAATCTGATGCCCTCTTCTGATCTCTGCAGCATTGCAAGACATGGATGCATCAACCTACATGCAGACAGTAAATTCATACACATTTAAAAAAAGAACAAAAAAGAAAAAAAAAATAAACCTTCTGTTGTTTTAAGATACTAATTTCTTTGTGGCTTTCTTCAAATCTAGGGTCTCTCTGCCAATACGTCTCAGAGGGAATCAGGGTTTTTCTATCCTACTATTTGTTCTTTAAAAATATTATTTGGGTGTTTGCAGCCAAGCTGCAGACAGAGGAATTGGAGAAAGCATACTTGTTTCTTAGCTAGCTCATTTTGAACTTGGAGCACATCACACTTATTAGCATTTTATTGGGTAGAGCTTGTCACCTGCTTCCATCTAAGTTCAAAGGCATGAGGAAATGTCTAATTTTACGTAGAAGAAAAATGTGCCAATTTTTGCCACAGGATGTAAGCTGTGTTTTCAATTATTTTGGGGAACAAAAAATATTTCAAATGGCTTTACTTGGATTATGATCATTCTTGTTTATAGTCTTATCATAAAATTACATAAAAATGCAGCCTTTCTGAGATTTTTCACTATTTTGATGCTAATTCCCTTGTACAGATCACCAAAAATTTTTGAAAACATGTAGCATCATTTTTAAGGGAACTCGTTTTCCTTTTCCATTCCTTCGGTAGCTATCAGTAGAAATTGAAGAACTTTGGCCTTTAATTTGTTTTTGGGAATTTTGTTGTTCAAGTAATATCATGTGAAGTGAATATCAGGTATATTCTGATAAATATTCTTTTACATAAAAGACCACCAGATTCTACTTTATAGTAATAGGCTATGAGAAACGACTATTCCCAGAACATTGGAAGGGAATACAAAATTGTACCGTGTCCTAACTTTTCTATGTAAATAATCAGAGAAGTTGATTGAATGATAAAGAAAGAAGGTATTCTTTATCTTTCCTCAGCTAAAGGAAAATAGAAAATTTAAGCAGCCAAAATTCAAATACTTTTAGACAAATGTGCTTGCTAACTTCAGCCTACTGTTCTTTCTCAAATAAGTCCTTAAACTTTGAGTTAAACTAATTCCATATTATACACTTTAATCTCTGCACCCAATTGTATTTTTGAAAAAAATAATATACACATTGTGTTGGCCTTTTACATTTGTAAGCATACATTTCCAAAACAATAACACAGTCATAACAATAAACCATAATCTATTTGGACTGCCTTATAAACATATCAAACCTTGCTGTGGAGATTAGGCATGCAGGGATAGAGGTTGAACAAGAGCTTCCATACAACTGTGGTACCTCCTGGAGTGCTGCGGATACACCACTGTCCTTGTGATCCTGAAGTCCATGGCTGTGCTACGGGTTTGGATTGGATTCCTGATACTGGCAAGCCAGTTCTAGGCTGGTGCTCTGGCTATTTATTTTGTAATTCCAATATTTTGGGGTTGATTTATAAACCTTAAATATATTCTTATCAATATAGGTAGTCCTTCTTAGTTAAGAGTCCTGACCCTTCTTCAGCTCCCTCCCTCCCTCCCTCCCTCCCTCCCTCCCTCCCTCCCTTCCTTCATTCATTCCTTCCTTCTTTCCTTCTCTCCCTCCTTCCTTTTTCCTTTGCCCCATTTCAATCCACTCTGTCTTTTAACTAATTAGTGCTACGCAATGAAGATGCTACAATGGTATAGAGGCCCAAAGGGAAAGCTTATCCTTCTGGTCAAGAGAATGGACTCTCCAATGGACATTACCATTCCAGTTGGACCTTCACTTTGCTAAGGGATCACCTCTGAGGAGTTCAGACTTGCCTTAAGCCATGGTAAAGAGCTAAGAGAAGTAACTGTCCCTTTAATGAGAGGTACTCTTCCTTCTCATAAAGCCCACCTCTCATGCAGTAGCTGAGGAGCAGCAGCCATGCAGTTTCCTAAGGCTACCTGCTTCAGAAAAGAACAGTTTTCCATTTTCTCTCTCCCTTTCCACAAGCATGATTTCCCTAACACTTTGGGCTTTGGTCTTCTCTAAAGTTCACTTACCTGCCATGTGGCAGCTGGTCCTTGCAGCTGAACTCCATGCCAGCTTAACTCAAGTGGCAGGACTGTTTTCTCTTCCTCTTCTCCATCTCCATCTCTGGAGAGCTGCCAAGGTTTACAGCATTCAGGCCCTGAGGCTTTTCCTTTGAACTCTAATAAAATTGTCCCAGAGCCTCCTTTTGAGTCCATTCTTAAATATTTAATTAATGAGACTGAATCGCAAGAATGGACCCCAGCTTCTCCTGTAATATGTGCTGACTCTGTTGGGATTCCCTGAAATTTCTGGTAACCAGGGCTTCACCAATATATGGGTATTTAAAAGTTAAGCCATGTTTTTCCAAGTAAATTCTGTTGATGCACATGGTAGATATACACATGTCAGATATTGGATCTCCTGGCACATCACATTGTCTTTAAGACAATGAGTCCTAGTTCCATTATCCCCTTACTTGTAAACTGCAACTTCTTATTTAAAAAAGTATATTTGGTAATGTAAGTATTATTCCTGTAATTCATTCTCTATAAGGAAAGGCAAATGTATCAGAAAAGTAACTATTTTTTGATAGCTATATGATGCTTTTGAAACATGAAAGTTGTTTATAATCTGCAATAGGAAGAAATATCAATTTAGTCTCTGAATTTTGACGTGTATATTAAAGGTTAAAAGATTTATAAATTTTAATAATAATAAAAAATGGTTAGTCTGAAAATAAAATCTTTAAAATATTTATAATACAAATGAACATATATTAGGACTTTATAACAAATTAAGTATGGTTATAAAGGAAAACATATTGCCTTATGCATATGTTAGTGCTATAGATTGCATCATAAATGAAGATACCTGGTTTAGTCTGCCAAACTGTCTGAAAAATATGTTTGGCACATGGTGTCAGAAAAGTGTGTGTGTGTGTGTGTGTGTGTGTGTGTGTGTGTGTGTGTGCGTGTGTATGTGTCTGTGGGCGTGTTTCTGCAAATTTTTCCATTACTGTTAAAAGTAAAATAAAAACAAAACCTATCAAAATAAAAATGTGAGTCAGGTATAGAAGTGAATAATAACTGTAAGGGTGTCACTTAACCTAGTCTCTAGTCTGAGATGCTCACTATACAAACAAATGGTGATGCTGAGCAGGAACAGGAATCACACCAGTTGGCCTTAGAGTTTCAGTCCCCAATCCAATCTTCATCATCCTATGTCACATTTTCTACACCGAAGAGAAAAATGAACAATAGTTACCTAAAAGGAAGAGAGTCTTCCAGTGCAGGCTAGAATAACTTCTGACAAGCTGAAGGATGCCTGCCTCCGGACTTCACTGACAGCTGCCATTCCATATGAAGGAATGTCCTGCTCTATTTTTTTGCTCCTCCATTGCTTTGCCTTAGGTCAGCTAATTGTCTCAATTAAATGGGTTCAAGGTGTTAATGGCTCCTAATGGCATCACGTTTTTACATTATTTGCATTTTCCCAAGGTCTGTCCTGTCACTGTGAGCAAGCACTGCCAGGAGCTGCAGACCTGCCAGCCCAGTTGACAAGCTTCCTGGTAACATACATGTCACATGGATTGACTGCTGCATCCACAAAAACAAGAAAACAGAAATTTAATTTTGTGTATTTCTCATGAAGTTTTTCATATATATTATACATTTTATCTATATCTTCTTTTTCATAGCCATTTTTATTATACATTGGATGTGATGTTTTTCTATACATGTGATCTTTCCATATAGAACTTTTGATAAAACCCAAGCTCCCTTTATTCACACCAACACCCATCCCATTCTACTCACCAATATTTTACATAGGTACAGACAGAAGAGAACATGTGTATCTTTTTCTATGTCTGTCTTACTCTACTTAATGTCCTCCATTTCCATTATTTGTGGTTGACTAATACTCCACTGTGCATATAAACCACATTTTCACTATCCAATCATCATCTATTGATGGGCACTAGAGATGATTCCACATCTTAGCTATTGTGACTATGCTGAATAAACATGGACAGGCTGATATCTATTTAATGATTCTGATTTCATTTCATTTTGCTGTGTAGCTAAAAGTTGGCTAGATGGATGTAGTTTAGTTTTAGGGTGGTTTCATTATTGTTGGTATGTTGGAGGAACCGCCATACTGTTTTCCATAATGGATGTACTAATTTACATCCATATTCAGTTGTTTGTTATATGTAACTTTTACCACATTGGAAAAAGTGAAAGAAATTTCTTAAAATGAAGATTATGGTCTCATGCTTATGTCTAGCACAAATTTTTAAGCAATGCTTTTCAATATTTTGGTTGTTAGCTTTAGCCTTTAACAGCTGTGCTCTCTTTCCAGCCCAAGGAATACTTTTTGAATTGAGAGAACTTAAACCAGATTGATTGAGGAAACAGAGTATTTTAACAAGGGTTTTATGAAGAATTGAAAAACTTCACTTTTGATTCTATAGTAAACACAGGAAATTATGCCTTACATTAGCAGGACACAAAAGGATCAAAAGATAGATCATCTAAATTGAAATCATTGTGAGAATAAAAGAACTAAGAGTTATATTTATAAAATTGGTGAATCTATACTAATATTTTACATTTTAAAAGCAATACACCTTTAAGCTGTGCCGTGATATATAAATTGATGGTATTGACATTTCAACCTTTAACACAAGCAGAATAATTGTTTTTAGTGTTGTAGAGAAGAATTATCTTTTTCTTACCTATGGCTGAGGCAGGTGTAACATTCCTAAAACAAAAGTCAGAACAAAACGTAAACATACTCCTTTAACCAATGTCTTTAGTGACATGTGAGACTCCAGAAATCAAGACCCAGGGGTCTGGAAACATGGCTCAGGGGTTAAGAGCACTGGCGGCTCTTACAGAGGACCTAGGTTCTAGTCCCAGAAAATAAATGGCCAATAACAACCATTTGTAACTCTAGATCCAGGGACATCTACCACCTCTTCTGGCCTCCACAGGCACTACTTACATGTGCTGCACTTATATACATGCAGGCAAAACAATAACACAGATGGGAAAGTAAACTAAATGATATTTTTAAAGACTCAAAGACCCAGGAAAACTGCTTTTATGCCAAATCTGATAAAAGAAGTAGAAAGGTCTAAAACATTAGACCAAGGCGGTGTGGCTTAATAGTAATGAGCGGTGGGAATTTAGTGAAGTTTGTCCAGATTCTTCTTGGTTTTTCTAGGTTTTGTTCCTACTACCAGGGTATACAGCAAGACTACTCATGAATGAGCATCTTATGATACCTTCCACATCTGAAAATGTCTCTGTAATTTTGCTTCACTTCTCGGTTGGGGTGGGGGTGGGGGGGAAGGGAAGGGGAGATATGCCTGAACTGAATTGGAAAATGATGTATGAAATGCACAAAGCATCAATAAAAAAATGTTAAAAAAAAAGTCAAAGAAAGTTGGTCTTTCTGCACCTGTAGTTCTCTCATGTGATAAGATTGGGGGATATTATGTTCTCAACCCTGACAGTATAAATTCACATTTTGAGACAGGGTCTCCATTTTAGTCCCAGCTGGCCTGGAGCTTGCTCTGTGGATCAAGCTGGCCTTGAACTCATAGAGATCTGCCTGCCTCTGCCTTCCTAGAGCTGTTATTAAAGGCGTGCGCCACCATGCCTGGCTAAATTCACATCTTTAAATCACATGCCTTAATAAATTACTAGCTATAGCTATAGAATTTAATTATTTTTGTTGTCAGTATGGGAGATTAAACTTGAAACTTTTTTTTTATGATATGCAAGAGAGTGAGCACTCTGAAATATGTTCCCTAATGACGGATTTTAATTCAATATCTTTAAAATTTTTAATTTATTTTTGTTATTTTATGTGTATGAGTGTTATACTTGCACTCATGGTGTGTAGTGCCTGCAAAAGCCAGATCAGGCTGTCAGATATTCCGTATAACTGGAGTTATACATGATTGTTCGCTGCCATTTTGGTACTGGGATTTGAACCTGGGTCTTCTGTAAAACCAACCAGTGCTTTTAACTGCTGAGCCATCTCTCCAGCCCCTTTAGTCAACATTTTGATACTTTTCTTCAATTTTCTTTTAATTTTCCATAAAATTTTCTTTTAATTTTCTTTTAATTTTCCATAAAATTACTTTTCTTACTCTTCTAAATTGCATTTTATGTTTGAAATTGTGATACATATAATTGTACATTTCCACATATTACATTATTATAGTTGAAAAACACTCTTTTATGTGTGTGCTGAAGAAGCTGGTGAACTCAAACAAATTCTACAAAGGTCATTTCCAATTGTGAATTATTTGTATGTTTATGTTTGCAAATATTTTAACCCAAACATCTTCAGATTTCACTTTAATCTCCAAAAATAGCCCATTCTGTAGGAAGCATTTTACATAACAATGAATTTTTCATTGACTGATTGACACATTGATGGCTTTATGTGCGTCCATAGGTGTATGCAAGGGCATCAGAAAGTTGCAGGAGTCTGTTCTCTTCTTCTACCAGGTTGTTCCCTAGAGTTGAACTCAAGTTGTCAGGAATGGTGGAAAGTTACTTTATGTACTGAGCAATCTCATTGTCTCATATATAAAAATTTATTAAATATGTCTTCTATTATTTGGGTAAAAAGACTTGATTATAAGGGTGATTTGATAAGGAAGTTCTCTGGACCCATAAGAGGTAGGACCTAGTTGAAGACCTTTAAGCTATTGGTGGTAACTCCTAAAGGAGTTGGGTCTTTCGTGTCTTGGCTCAGAATGTGAGTGATTGGTTCCATCATCTGTTCCTGCCATGATTTATCATTCCAGAGGCCCTAAGGGATGAAGCTCCCCTGATCTTGGACTTGAACCTCTGAAAATGGGCCAAACTTTCTTCTCTCTCTCTCTCTCTCTCTCTCTCTCTCACACACACACACACACACATTTTTCTGTTTATAAACTAGCCTCAGTTGTTTCATCATAGTAATAGAAATCCAAATAATGCAAAATTTATATAATTAAATATTGGAGCTCTAATGATAGTGTTCCTACCAGACAATAAACTACAAAGTGAACTGATGGGAATTTCATAATAAATTCTTATATGCTTCTATGCAATTGCATCCTCTCCTCTTTCTATGTAGGTCAATGTCTTAGAAAAGTATTTCCAAGGTTTTTTTTTTCAATAGTTGCAATAAATAAAATCATTAAATGATGAATTTTTAAAACTTTAATTATTGGATATGTATTTAATGAAAATATCCATATTGCTTTATATGTGATGTTAATTTATAAGAAAATGAACTTAAAATTTAGATGACTCATAAAATATCCAGTTTCATTACAGAACTCAACTGTAAAGTGGTTTCTGAAGGCCGAACACCTCTCAAATAAGTTTAGTGCTGGTAAGAAATGCAATGTGTGGACATGTGGTTGAAATGCAGTGTGGACATGTGGCTGAAATGCAGTGTGGACATGTGGATGAAATATAGTGTGGATGTGTGGCTGAAATGTAGTGTGGATGTCTGGCTGAAATGCAGTGTGGACATGTGGCTGAAATGTAGTATGGACATGTGTCTGAAATGCAGTGTGGACATGTGGCTGAAATGCAGTGTGGACATGTGGCTGAAATGTAGTGTGGACATGTGGCTGAAATGCAGTGTGGACATGTGGCTGAAATGCAGTGTGGACATGTGGCTGAAATGTAGTGTGGACGTGTGGGTGAAGTGCAGTGTGGACATGTGTCTGAAATGCTGTGTGGATGTGTGGCTGAAGTGCAGTGTGGACATGTGGCTGAAATGCTGTGTGGACATGTGCCTGAAATGCAGTGTGGACGTGTGGCTGAAATGCAGTGTGGACGTGTGGCTGAAATGCAGTGTGGACGTGCGGCTGAAATGCAGTGTGGACGTGCAGCTGAAATGCAGTGTGGACGTGCGGCTGAAATGCAGTGTGGACGTGCGGCTGAAATGCAGTGTGGACGTGTGGCTGAAATGCAGTGTGGACGTGTGGCTGAAATGCAGTGTGGACGTGTGGCTGAAATGCAGTGTGGACGTGTGGCTGAAATGCAGTGTGGACATGTGGCTGAAATGCAGTGTGGACATGTGGCTGAAATGCAGTGTGGACATGTGGCTGAAATGCAGTGTGGACATGTGGCTGAAATGCAGTGTGGACGTGTGGCTGAAATGCAGTTTGGACGTGTGGCTGAAATGCAGTGTGGACATGTGGCTGAAATGCAGTGTGGACATGTGGCTGAAATGCAGTGTGGACGTGTGGCTGAAATGCAGTGTGGACATGTGGCTGAGCTTTCATTTTCATTCTCCTCTTCCAAATTTGCTGCATTGTTATTGTGACTGCTTAGAAATATTCATACATGTATTTTATCAACTGCATCTCTGCTTATATTTGTTGGAACATTGGCCTGTGTTTGGATGTAATTATGAATTATTTATACACTCCAACCAATTCCAAGAATATTTCTACCTTAAGAATTTCTTAATTTTGCAAGGATGTTATTTTTACCTTAGTGTCATTCTACAATAAATTTATTTTGAAATTACCACATAGAACAAAAAAATGTGTTATAATTGTTACTAAATTTGTAAAAGATTCTCGTAAATGTTGAATACTTCATCTTAAGAAAAATTAATTTTAAGTAGGAGACAGTTTTTATTGAGGGAAAAATGGGGGGCACTTTACCAGGGGAGGGACAAATGAGTGTTATGCAGGGAAAGAAAGAAGAAAGGTTCTCCAAATTACACTGGTTATTACTACAGCCTTTCATTGTGTTTCAGAACTTGAAGGTAAGATCATATTGCTAAAGACAGGACATGCTTCAGACACAGTACTTGGGGGCAATCCAGCTTGAAGTGACCTAGAAACTTTCTCCCTGAAGACTACTAGACAATACTATGCATGCTTGCAAAGGAGAAAAGTAATAATGGTCCTACCCAGCTGTAAACCCTGATAACCACAACAAATGGCCCAGAAAACTATCTCTATTGGCACAATAGTGGCACTTTTATCTTGAGGGTAATCAACAGTAGTCTAATTGGATGTAAACCCTACTTCAATGGGAGGGAACTCACATGTGGTACTATAAACATAGCCAAATACACATGGATGGGGAGATCATAGATCCTAGAGCAAACCCCACTTTTGTCACAGGGATAGATGAAAGTAATTTCTTATTGTATGCCAAATGCATGTCCTTTTATTTACAGATAAGTTACTTCTCACCACTCACCAAAAAAACCCTTCTTTTTGCAACAGATGGAGACTATTACAGAGTCCCAGAACCGATCACCTGCACAAAATAAATGTCTGTGAGATACCAGTCCCAAAGGGACACAACCACAATGCAACGTCTATGCCTAAAGCTCAGGGAACATAGTAGAAGAGGGGGCAGGAAAATATTAATGCCCCTCTTAACTCTTAACCAGTGAAGCTTCCTCGTGTAACAGATGTTGATTAACACAGAAAGCCACAACTGCCCAAAGTGCCAAGATTAAGAGACCACAGAGTACTTGTCCCTGGGTGGGACATTGATATCAAACTTCTGCCACTCTAGGCTCAGGGACCATTGTGAAAGAGGGGGCAGAAGGACTGTAAGAGCCAGTGGTGGCAGGCGAACATAAGGAAACAGTTTTCCAGGTGGCTGGAAAGTTGCTTTTATGAAATTACAGCAAATGGTGGCAACAATGGACAAGACTTGTGCAATGCAGATTTTATTGTAGCAACAAAAGGTACGCAAACAGTTGCCAAGCAAGACAAGAGATGGTAAGTTCACAGCTTCTTTATTGGCTATAAGGCTAAAATAGTGAAATAAATAGATTGCAAGTAATGAAAGCTTAGTTTCTCACTTTCTGATAAGTTACAAATAAACAAAGCAGGGATATTGAAATGAAGCCTAAACATAGTACAGAATTTTAGCTCAAAAGGGGAAAATCTTCATAAGGGTATCATAATATAAAAAATGCAATAACAGATACAAATAAAGGGACAACATGTCACAAAAGAAGTGTTAATTATAAAGCTGCTATGTGAGAACATTCAGTCTATGCATTATTACAGGTTACTCAGCACCCCACCCTCATACATAGTTCAAATAAAGCTAATTTATATTTTCTCAAGTTTCCTACTTAACCCAGCAATTTGATCAAATATGTGGGTTATACACATCTCACTAGCAAAGACTGGGCTCCACACAACAGCAGCATCAAATACATTCCCCTGTGAAGCTAACCTGCTATCCTTAGTGATGTTGGTCTGTATTTCTTTCACTGGTGAATGTTCTATTGATGTCCTTAAATGGAAGGTGTAGAGATATGTTACATATGAAAAAGGGTTCTGAACCTCAAGATGGCCTATTGCAGTTGAATTTTTCCAATTAACCTTTCATGTAGACTAAAAGCCAGTCACTGAGCAGATATATCTCACAGTAGTACATGAAATTATGGTAAAAATGGAAAGGACATAGAGGGTGGCTAGCATGCCAAAGCTGGCTTATTTTCAATTAAGCTATTAAAATTAATAATTTGGTAAACAGTGAGAAATCTGGGGGAAATACCAACCATATTGGTAGCTGGGACAACTGGTTTAAGCCAGCACTGTTTCAAGCATACCAGAATGTATTATCACCTAGCTATGAATGGGAGGCTGAGTCAGATCCCCAGATGAATTCTTTGTCCTTTTGAAAATGTTAATGCCTTTAGCAAGCAACATAGCCTTTCAAATTTGTCATAGCTCCTGTCTGGTCTTTTTACTTTACAAAGTCATTTTATTGAGGATTAATTTTGACTTTTTAAATTGGATATTTGTGATCTTCATATAATATAGTATGATGACATTTACATCCCTTCCCTTATCCACACCTCCCCCCACTGTTCTCAAACCTGTGCGTGTGTGTGTGTGTGTGTGTGTGTGTGTGTGTGTGTCTATAGGGTCTGACTTGTGCTCTTAAATATCTTTCAGTGTGGTTTCATCCACTGGGGCCACCAACAGTCCCATCCCTATAAGACACTCTCTCTCTGCCTCCTAGTAACTGTCAATTGCCAGTTCTGTGTGAGATTGAGTAGGACTTGTGCATGCTGTCACCACTGCTGTGAGTTCCTATGAGTAAATGAACAGGTGTCTGGAAGAATCTGGAAGAAGCTTTCCTTGTGGTCATCCACCCCCCCCCCTTGCTCTTATAATTTTCCACAACCTTCTCCTCATTGATCCCTCAGCATTAGGAGGCAGAGATTTGAAATACATGTCCTATTCCGTGATAAGCATTCTGCTGCCTCTTGTACTCTGTGTATTGGCTAGTTGTGGGTTTCTGTGTTGATGACCATTTCCAGCTATGTAAGGAAACTTCTGAACTGAGCATTGAGAGATGTCACTTAAGGTTAAGAATCTGACACTTAGGGCTAGAGAGATAGCCTAGCGGTTAAGAGCGCAGTCTGCTCTTGCAGAGGACTTGGGTTCAATCCCTAGCATCCACATGGCAGCTAAGAACTGTCTGTAACTCCAATTCCAGGAGAACTCCAGTTCCAGGGGAATCCGAGACCCTCTTCTGATCTCCGCGGCATTGCATGACATGGGTGCACAGACCTGCATGCAGACAGTACACTCATACACATACAAAAATAAATAAAATAAAAAAAATAATCTGACACTTATTCTCTGCATTTGACCAATTCTGGTCAAATGTGAGAATCTCCATCTGTGGCAAAAATGAGCTTCTTTGATGAGAGGTGAAAGATCCACTTGTCTGTAAATATGAGGATGCATACTTAGAATAAACTTAGATATGTTTGTCTAGGTAGATGGCAAAAGTGATTTTTTTCTCTAGGATCTATGACCTCACCAGCCATGTGGATTTAGCTAACAGTACCACACATAAGTTTCTTTCTATTGAACAGCCCTTACATCCAATTAGATAGCTGTTGATTACTCCCAAGATGAAAGTGGCATTATTGCACCAAGATAGTGATTGTTCACTGGATCAGTCATTGTTAAGGTTATTAGGCTTTACAGCTGGGGTTGGATCATTGATGGTTTTTCTCCCTTGGTAGTTTGCACAGTGTGTCCCCTAATACCATGAGAGCTAGTCTTCAAGTATTCTAGTATGTGGCTATATGTGTTTATATCTGATCACTTGTGATTGGATAGCCTTTCAGGAATTTTATCCCTGATGAAACCTGATTCTTCTATTCTCAGGAGCCATTAGTTGCATGCTTTAATCAAAAGCCATTCACATAGCCAGTAAGATATTTCAGTTCATAAAGTGCATGCTGCTGAAGCCTAACCCTCTGAGATCAATCACTAGAACCCACAAAACGCTGAAGGAAAGCTTGCAGTCTGCAGAGCTGTACTCTGATCTCCATATTTCAGCCATGCCATGCAGGTACCCACACATCATATCCAGAGGAATAATGTATTTTTAAAGCCCTTCACACAAATTCTCTTTTCTTTATTTGTCTTATTTTGAGAAAGGGTCTCCCTATAGTCACAGCTGGCCTGGACTTCACTATGTATACAAGATTAGCCTCAATCTAACAGAGCTCTACATGCCTCTCCCTCCCAAGTGCTGGGATTAAAGTTGTATACCACTATGCCCGGCACGTATTCCATTCCTACCGAGTCTACACACTATGCTCTTTGACATGTCTTCCTTGCTGAACCAAATATGTCACCATTCATTTGACTACAAATCTATTTGAAACTTCTGCTCCTAATAATCTTTGAGTTTTGAACAGTTTCACAGATCTTCTAAAGCATTAATTCATTATATTTTGGGACCACTGAAGATAGAATTGTATTCTCCCAAAGACATGCTAAATTCCTAACCCCTTTACCACAAAATATGGCTTTATTTGGATCACAGATAACATCATCTTTAAGATGAGATCATATGGGAATAGAACAAGTATCTTTATAAAAACTCATGTGAAGGCATAGATACAGAAGACACATATCATGCCAATTTGGCGTCCAATTTGGGAAATGAATGTGCAACCCAAAGAATAAGTGGGGCTATTAGAAATGAAAGAGGAGGGGAGGGCCATCAGAGGGTTGTGAAGCAATATGGCCCCGAGCAAACCTTGTTTTGTGTGTATCACCACAGCACCTAGATCTTTGAGACAATAAGTATCTACTGTATTAAAACACACACTTTATGTTGTCAAGTTAGCTAAAGCATTTATAGCAAACATTTTATGAATTACATATTTTAAAGACTTTCCTCCCAGTGCACATTACAGACAATTTTACACTGCTGGAGACCAAACCTATAGACATATTGGACAAACATTCTACCACTGATCTTTATCTACATCCCAATGTTGTTTTCTGCTTTGGTTGATTATTTTTAACTTATATATTCAGTACAAGAAAGCATACATATTGATTTTGACATTTTTATTTTTTTTAATTTTTAAAAATTTTTTATTTATTTCTGTATGTGTATGAATGTACAGGTCTGTGCACCCGTGTCGTGCAAGGCTGCGGAGGTCAGAAGAGGGTGTCAAATTCCCCTGGAACTGGAATTCTCCTGGAATTGGAGTTTCAGGCGGTTTTCAGCCACCATGTGGGTGCTGGGGATTGAACTCGGGTCCTCTGTAAGAGCGGTCGGCGCTCTAAACCACTAGGCCATCTCTCCAGCCCATGCTGGGAATCGAGCTTCTTTTTTTATTTTTTTTTTCTTTTGTGGTTCTTGTCCTCCGCCTTTAACGGCTGCGGTATCCCCACAGCATGATTTTGACTTTTGTATATTAATGTTGTAACTAGCCACCTTGTTTTTCTTTGATATCAACTGTTAGGCATTTATGTATTTTTCGGATGCTTTGCCTTGTGTAAGAACTTCAGTGTTATGAAAAATACTGAGTGTTAAGCTATAGTACACGACACTGTTTTATTCATAGTTAGTTGAAATATTTCCTGTTTTATTATGCAACTATATTTTTCTTTGATAATTTTTCATTCATCAACTTGTAAAGTTTTGAGAAGTGGTATTTTCTAAAAGTGAACCATTCTTGAGTTTCTGTGAGGAATCCTCATTAATGCTGATGGAATTTATTGAGAAAATTATACTCAGAAAGCTTCAGAAATAATTCATTGGTAGAATACTTGCCTAGTTTGTCTAGAGTTTGATCCCCAGTCATGCAAAAAAGAAAAGCTTCCACAGGGCGTGGTGGCACAGGCCTTTGATCCCAGCATTAGGGAGGCCGAAGCAGGTAGATCTCGGTGAGTTCAAGGCCAGCCTGGTCTACATAGTGAGTCCCAGACCAACTGGGGCTACAGGGAGACCCTGTATCAAAAAAGATTGAAAAAAAGAAAAATAAATAAAGCTTCCATGCTCATGCAGGGAACCTTATTTAAACTTAAGGAGTTATACACACAAAATGACATGAAAGCAGGAAGGAGGCTTGTTGGGAGAAAGAAGGGTTTCAATGGGAAAAGGAAGTGGGATGAAACTGGACAGCAGAGTGTAAGAAGGACGAAAATTGACTGTATACATCCATGAAACGAAGAATAAAAAGCAAATGACAGAAGAAAATTTAGGACCTTTGCATGCATGTTACATTTTGAGTTGTCTATATTCTTGCCTTTTGTTGATGAACTATGTCAGGCATTATTTTGAAAGTAATATTAGCTCTTCAACATTTGTTAGCTGAGCCATGTGGAATTTTCTACATCAGGTAGGATTTAATTATTAATAAAGCATTTCTGTAAAGTTGTCCAATTGTTTTATTTTTAAGAAGTGATGTAAGGTTTTAAAAAGTGCATATTGGCTTTAGTTTTGTTTGGTTTTTTTTCTCCTTAAGTTGTATTTTTTGGCAGTTGACATGGATTTTTTAACTCTCTGGAAAAATATTATCTTCAGAACATTCTATTGATTTGTAAAGAATTTCCTCTATTTATGGCCATGTTCTTTTCCTTTCTATCTTAATATTTTGTTTGAGATATCTGTAAATAGTGCCTGCCATACAATATTGCAGGGGATTAATCCACAATACTATAACATTATTAATCTATAGAAGACTGGTTTTTATTACAGTTTTTAATTTTATTCTAATTTTGAATAATTTTTATTAAACATTTGTACCACTCACACAATGTTTCCCATTCAAACCCAGTCTCTCCAAGTCTCAAACCCCCATCAGAACTCATACAACACCCAAGCTAAGCCCTATCCATTCAATCTCCTAAACCCAGATGTCCTGTGCAATAGAACCTCTGGAGTCTAGTCAGCACATCTGGAAATCCTAGGTAAGGCATACTCTTCCTTACCCAGCAGTACTCATTCTCTTGTAGTTCTCAGTCCAGGGCCAGTCTCCCACCCATTTCTCTTGCTCCACTTTGAGACCCTGTCTCAGTTGGTATGGGTCCCATGCCTGATGCCAACATTGCTACAAGTTCAGATGTGAAAGCTTACAGTCGTCTGGAAGCTGCTGCTTTTGTAAGTTCCTCCACCAGCCTTGGCTCTTACAATCTTTCTGCTCCCTTTTCCTCAATGATCCCTGAGCTCTGGGTAGGTGAGGTTTAATATAGGGATGCTATCCAGGAATACACACTCTGGGGGCTCCTATTCTTTGAAGCTTGACTGGCTGTGGCCTTCTACTTGCATCTCACTCTATTGTGTAAGGAAGTTTTACTGGTGAGAATTGACAGATGTAGTAATTTTCTCTCTGCCCCTCATTCCATGTGTAGAGTTCAAATGTATATGTGTCTCCTAGGAACGAGCATCTTTCAGATGTCTATGTTCTGTGTCTGACCAGTTGTGGGATTCCACAGTAGCCTCCATCTTTTGAAAAGAGTTGGTTTTTTAATGAGTGATGTATGATATGTTTTTCTGTAAATATAAGATTCCATAGTTACTGGATGGTAAGAAATTTCATTTGTCTAGAGATATGACCCAGATAGGCTTTTCTCTAGGGTCTATGTTCTCTCCAGCCCTGTGCATTCAGCTGAGTTTATAGTGGCTCTCATGGGTTCACTCCCATTGAGAGGGCTATTTTATTCTTTTAATTTCTGCTTTGAGTATCAGTTTTGATTTTAGTACTTTCTGCTCTCTTACTTTCTTCTTGTAGCCTGCTTTCTTTATCCTCCTGTGGTGGTTTGAATGAGCATGTCCCACATAAGCTTTAAGTATTCAGACCTTTTGTCTCCAGTTGGTAGCACTGTTTTGGGTGGTCTTAGAAGGTGTGGCCATGCTGGAGGAAGTACGTCACTGGGGACAGGCTTAGTGAGTTTAACAAGCCTATCCAGTCTCCAGTCTATTTCAACTTCCTGTGCTCATTGGAGATGTGAATCTTGGCTTTCTCTTCCAGCCCAGACCACCATGCCTCCCCACCACACTGGACTCTTAATTCCCTGGAACCATCAATCATAAGCTCAAATAAACTCTTCTTTTTAAAAGTTCCCTTGGTCATGGTGGTTTTATCACAGCAACAGAAAAGTGACTAATAGAATATTTGGTACTGAGAGTGGGGTGGTGGCTGTGAAGAACCTGACCATGTGAGTATTTGGAGAAATGTGGAAGACTTTGGAACTTTGGGCTAGAAAAGCTGTCGACTGCTGTAAGCAGAGCTTAATGAGCCATTCTAGTAGAAGCCTAGAAGAAGTGTTGCTGCAAAAAATGTAGTTCCAGAGGAAAATAAAGACTTAGGCAGCAACTAGGTTATTTTGGCAAAGAATCTTGTCACACCCAGAGCCCAAATGCTTGCCTGATGCTAAGTTGAAAAGCAATGGACTAAGGTCTTTGGTGGAGGATATTTCAAGATAGCCTAATGTAGAAATGGTGGCCTGGCTATTAATGGTGAATATTGTGCAAATCTACAGTGAAAAAGAGAAGATGGGGCAGAAAGAAATGCAGAATGTACAGTTTAGATCTGAAATGTGCACTAGGAAGATTAATGGTGGGGCCAAGGCATGTGAAGGAGAGGCTCCCTTTGTTAAGGAGGTTAAAGTGATTAAGGAGAGGCCTAGATATTTACAAGTAAACAATGGAAAAAGTAAGATTAAAGTGATTAAGGAGAAGCCTCAAGATTTACAAGTAAACAACAGAAACAGTACCTTTATGGCAAGACCACATACAGCAAAGCCTCCAGATTTTGAAAGGAAAATACTAAAAGGGCAGAGAAAAGTGCAAATGTGGTTGAAGTAGGACAGAGTTCATCCCAAACTTTCAGCCAAAGTCTGCAGTTTCATTAACGTGGTGCTGGCTTTAGAGGCATGAAGGATGCAAGAGTGAAGGGGTCATCATTTCTTCCTCCATGGTTTCAGAGAGCCGCTGAGGCCAGGCAGAGTGCAGCAGGGGCGTCATCCCTGCATATAGAAGGCCCTGATAGGCCATTACGTGAAGCTGTGAATATGAAGCCTGGTTGGCAATGGAGACACCAGGAAGACATTCAAGATGCCAGAGCTGGGAGATATTTGGCAAGGAGAGCTGCATACAGGGAGTGGTACCAGCCTAAGGAAAAGATGGATGTTGTGTACAAAGCTGGAAGAACTGAGCCATCTAAGCCCTTTGGAAGTCAAGTCCCAGAAGTCATACATGGAGCTACTGGACTTGGTGTTTGACCTGCTGGTTTTCAGTCTTATTTTGGTCCAGTATTTCCTCACTATGCCTCTATTCCTCCCTTTTGGAATGGGAATGTGTATTCGGTTCCACTATATGTTGGGAGTATGTAATTTGTCTCTTGATTTTACAGGAGCTTATAGTTAAGAGATTGGCCTGTGTCTCAGAAGAGACTTTGGACTATAGACTTTTGAATAGAATTGAGACTGGTAAAGACTATGGGGACTTTTAAGGTTAGACTAAATGCATTTTGCATTTTATATGGTCAGGAGCCTATGGGGGCCAGGGAGTGGAATGTGGTGGTTTGAATGATGGTGTCCCCCATAGGCTTTAAGTATTCAGACATTCTGTCCCCAGTTGGTGGCACTGTTCTGGGGGGTCTTAGAAGGTGTGGCCATGCTGGAGGAAGTACATCACCAGGGGCGGGCTTAGTGAGTTTAACAAGCCTTGCCAGTCTCCAGTCTCTCTCTCAACTTCCTGTGCTCATTAGAGATGTGAACCTTGGCTTTCTGCTCCAGCCCAGGCCACCATGCCTCCCCAACACATTGGACTCTTAATTCCCTGGAACCGTCAATCGTAAGCTCAAATAAACTCTTCTTTTTATAAGTTCCCTTGGTCATGGTGTTTTATCACAGCAACAGAAAAGTGACTAACTCTCCCCTTCTTCATCTGATAGTTTTGCTGGCAACTATACCTTCCTCTGTTTCATCTAACCCAGAGTCTGGACCAATAGTGATAGCAAAATAGAAATGATCTTCAAGCAAACACAGATGTGGCATTTCATCTACAGGGAGGTAGTAATCCTAGACTGAGCTATGGCAGTGTCCTTGCTATCATAAAGAGTATGCAGCTTTGTATAGTTTAAGGCTGCATCCAAGGTTTTCCAGTCTTCTATTAGGACTACACATTCCTCCTGAATTTTGTTTCCCCTCAAGAGACAACTGTTAATTCTGCTTAGAGCCCAGAAGACCCACAGCAATAGTCCTTGGTTTCTGAGCTTCTGTCTAATTTGTGGTCCACAGAGAATTCTTTATTCTTTTATGTTAAGGCATCCAGATCAGATATCTATAAGGAAAAAGGAATCCCAAACAAATAAGTATTGAGACAATTTTGGAAGATAATATTTTTTTAATTAAAAAATTTCTTTATTTATGTGTGAATGTATTGTCTGCATGTAGGTTTGTGCACCCATGTTGTGCAATGCTGCGGAGGTCTGAAGAGGGCGTCAGATTCCCCTGGAACTGGAGTTCTCCTGGAATTGGAGTTACAGATGGTTCTCAGCCACCATGTGGGTGCTGGGGATTGAACCCGTGTCCTCTGCAAGAGCAGTCAGTGCTCTTAACCACTAGGCCATCTCTCTAGCCCCTGGAAGATAATATTTTAAGTTCTTAGATTTTTTCTATAAAATTCATGTTGGCAAGAAGATATGATCTAATAACTGTTAAGATGTTTATCAGACAGTAAGTGTTGACATGGATGTAGACAAAGCAGAATTTGGGTTTAACATTTGTCTGAATGTAAAATGGTGTCTCCATTATAGAAAACAGTGTAGGGTTTACTCAAGGACTAAAACAAGAACCAATATGTGATCCAAGGTACAGATTGAAAGGAAGAAAAACCACTATCTCAAAAACATACCAGCACCCTTGTGTTGCAGCATTATTTGCTAGCCAAGATTTGGATCCAATTTATGTGACCACTGACAGATTAGTGGATACACACATTTTGATACATACACACACATACATAACATATATTATAATGGAAAAATGTTCAGTCACAAAAGAAGGAAATTATACAATTTATAAATTGATGGATTAATATGGAATACTCAGGCCAGGTAAAAGATGTCAGGCTCCTGCATGTGGTGGTGCAGCTTTAATCCCAGGATTCGGGAGGCACAGCATGCTTTCTTTGTGAGATGGAGCCCAGCCTGGGCTACATACATAATGAGTTCCAGGCCAGCTATGGCTACAGGGAGACCCCATCTCAACAAAACAAAGCAAAACAAAACAAAATAAAACAAAACAAAACAAGATCCTGATACACAGACATGCATGGTGTCACTTAAACATGTTATTTTTACAGTTGAACACAGAAACAGAAAACAGAAACGTGGTTATCAGTGACTGGAGACACTGTATATATATCTGAGATTTGCTAATTATAGAGATCTCAAATATTTTCAGAACACATAGTAACCATATGAAGTGTTGAATATGTTACATAGATCATATTAATCATTTCAGCACACATGCATATATATATATATATATAAAATCACATTGTATGTCTTCAGTGTATATAAAATACCAATCATACTTGAATAAAACAAAACTGTAATGACAATACCAAATTCTGCAAGTGATGAGAAAAACAGGATCACTTAAATATTGCTGGTGGGAATGTGTAAATCCGCTCTAGGAAATAATTTGCATTTTCCTAAAAACTATATATGTAGTGGCCAAGAAACATAAATTGCATTCCCGTGCATTTACCCCAGGTAAAACAACATAGTCACATAAATACCTGTCAAAGGCCAAGTTTGGTGGCACAAACCTATATTCCCAAAACATAGGAAACTTTAAGGAGGAAAATCATGAGTCTGAGGCCATTCTGGCCTACAGTAAAGTAAGACCCTGTCTCAATAACAAAGAAACCCAAGACCTTGTACTGGGGTTTTCATAAGTGCTTTACTAGTACTAGTCCAAAATTGAAATAACCACAGGGTGAACTGTCAAATAGTTCATGGCTTATTCATATCAACAGTAAAAGGAGCAAAATGTTAGTATAATCAGCTGCTGGATACACAATATATGATTCTATCTATGGAATCTTGAAATGAAAACAGTGATAGACATGGAGAGACCATATTAATGGTTGCAAGAGTTAAGAGGAGGATGGAGGGCAAGTATTTGAAAGCAATAAGATCACACAAGTGAGCCTGGTAGTGATAGACATGTTTTGTGTGGTGCCTATAGCAATTTCACATTTCCGGTTGTAATATTATGCTGTAGCTTGTATGATGTTACCAGTGGAGGACAATGGATATAGCATACATTGGATCTCATGATATTATAAATTCTTAAAACCATATTTGAACCAATTCTTATGTCAAAATTAAATTTTAATTAAAACATATCTTGAAAAAGATCTTCCTGTTGGTTCCTGTAAGGTATTAGTCCTTCCAGAGATAGAGAAATGGTGAACCACTGAAGAAGGGGTGTTAGAAAATATATTAATAATAATATGTGTTGAGTACTTCCTACGCATCAAGTTTGTGCAAGGAGTTGTCTTTAATTCTTAAAATTTCCATTTAAATGTGTTACCTTTCTCCTGATATGGATGAAGAAAGTAGTTGGGACTCAGACAATAGTCAGTTTAGGGCTGACCGCTAGGAGAAATTTAAGTGCCTGATTGGGCAAACTTTGTCCTCTACAAGCATGCCTTGTCACATAGAAAGCATCCTTCTCTAGATATTAAAGGCTAATGTTGGAAATAAGGCTTAGGGCTCATCTGGTTCAAGCACCCTTTCCTTGTAGGTCATCGCCCTGCCATCTCTAGTTATTGTCTCTTGCATCCAACATCTTTCTCCCCTGGCTTTTCACACTACTGAGAACACAGGCGTCTGCCTTCAGGAAGCAGTGTTTGTTCCTTGGCAAATTCAGAGTTCTGTGAAAACCAAAGAAGAGTAAAATCCAGAGAGAATCATGAGACCAAAAGTCTCAATTTGCTTTAATCACACTTTTGATGCTTTTTAGGTCCTTTAGCAGATGGACTTGGGTTTATTTGGGGGATTGTTGAAATCCCAAAAAGATGGGTGCCATTGGGGTAGTTATCCACAGGGACATAGCTTGGAGCAAAACAAATGTCTTACTTCCTAGGAACTGAAAATGTCAACAGGATAAGCTTAAAAATCAATCTGCTCGTTCACAGAAAGGATCAGAAAAAGTGTAAAGTGATCACAGATGCTCAGTTTTCAGAGCAGACATGGTGTGGTAAGAAAGAGGAAAGAACACTCACCAAAATGCATTCTCTCTGTAGACTGAAGAGGACTAAGGCATATTCCTCAAGGTAAAAGAGAGGCTTGTTTTGGCAATCGATGAAAAGAATCCAAAGTTATTAATAATAGGAATGACATATACATATGCAGAGTTTGCCATGTCAGGAAGTGGTTTAAGTTGTTTGTATAACTACATCGTATTTAACCCTCACACTATTCTGTGTACACAAAGGAGGCAGAAATGGAAACATAAAGAATTTTAGAAAAGAAAATAATAAATAATATCAATATATGTTGAAAAGATTGCCACACATCGAATGAATGTTTGTGAACATATTATTGATGCTTACAAGGCTAGTAAATGAGTCTGAACTTCAAATGTTGTCTGTTGTTTTATGCGGCTTTTTGAGTTATCATGATTTCCCTTCAGTCCTGGTGACACTTATGGCTAGGTAATTGTTTGTGCTGGAGGATTGCTCTGTATATTGTAGGATTTTTAGTAGCATCTTTGTATTTTATTAGGACAATTGTGATACTGTTAACAGATAGTGTTTCTGTAGTTAGAAATCCAAAAATGTCTCTATGCACTGTCAAATATCCTCTAGGAGGTAAAAATTACCCCCAGTGGAGAAATACTGCCTAGGTTAAACTGTTTCAGCAAAGAGCAGAAGCAGCTTAGAAATAAATATATGTATTTGCTATGACCACTTTGAAGAAAGCACATTTGCATCAATAATAATTGCCAAGCACATAGACACACACACACAGTCTCTCTCTCTCTCTCTCTCTCTCTCTCTCTCTCTCTCTCTCTCTCTCTCACACACACACACACACACACACACACACACATACACACAGACAAACTCATCAATCCATCAGGGCTCTATACTCAGTTTGTGGGGGTAAAGAAAACAGCATAGCAGAAAAAGAATAGTCTATGAAGCTATGGTTGTGGCTCAATACTAGTGTTGCCTAGCACGTACAAATAAATGCCTGGTTCAGTTCCAACCATGGAGGAAAAATTGGCTTTGGCTTTTGATGAACCTAGATTTGATCATACAGAAGTCCTTTATTTATATTTGAATGAATTAGGCAAAAATAATTTACATTTTCCAAACTTCAGTTTCTTCATGAATAACAAAAATTACTCATGTTTAGAGACTTTTACATGACTATATCTGACATGGAATATAGTATTTAGCAAATGTGACATAAAATAATATAAACAATTGTACCATGTACATTTAAACAAAAGCTCAAAATCAAAAGCACAGATAAAAATTATTTTGAATGTTACAACCTCAGAGATGAAGGCAAATATTCTTATCAGATGATATATAACAATAACTGACAAAATTCTGAATCAGAACAGCTATAAAACAAGGTATATTAGCCAAGTATTTCTCAGTGACAAATGATTCTGTGAACAGAATTGTTAAGAGACAAGTGTGATATTGAGAACAAAGGAGAATAGTGGAGTGTCACTAACAACTTGGGAAAGAGGAACTTAGATCAACTTTGAGAGTAAAATCACAGTAGAGTAGAGCACAGTTGGGTAAAATCATTCTATTTTTTAAAATGGGGTCTTACCAGCACTTCCATTCTTTTTTAAAATTTTTATTTATTTTGTATGTGTATGAATGTACTGTCTGCATGCAGGTTTGTGCACCCGTGTCATGCAATGCGGCAGAGGTCAGAAGAAGGTGTCGGAACTGGAGTTAAAGACGGTTCTTAGCTACCATGTGGGTGCTGGGGATCGAACCTGGGTCCTCTGCAAGAGCCGTCGGCGCTCTTGACCACTAGGCCATCTCTCTAGGCCCCATAAAATCATTTTAAAGACCAAATGATTCCTAAGAAACCAAGATGAAAACATTCCTTGACTGAATATTCTGGTTGGTGTTATGGTCTGAATATTCATGTTTTAATACCTGGTCCCCGGGATGGTAAGGTTTGGGGAAGCTATGGAACTCTTAGTAGGAGAGGTCTAGCTGGTAGAAGTAGGTCACTGATGGCAAGTCTTCTACGGTTCACTGCAGGTTCTAGCCTGAGTTCATGGCTTCTTGGTGCATGTCAAATGAAGACATGACTCCAATAAACACCAGAAATTTCAGGTTTATTAACAAAGCTGTCTCTACAGAATGATGCATGAGGCATCCTAATATAATTCAATATATGTCTTATTCATTTGGTAAATGTTTATAAATTCCTATTATGCACCATTCTTTTAGTTTATTATTTTTTATGTGTATGAGTGTACTGTCTGCACGTAGGTTTGTGCACCCATGTTGTGCAATGCCGCGGAGTTCAGAAGAGGGTGTCAGATTCCCCTGGAAATGGAGTTAAAGATGGTTCTTAGCCGTCATGTGGGTGCTGGGAATTGAACCCGGGTCCTCTGCAGGAATAGTCGGTGCTCTTAACCACTGAGACATCTCTCCAGCCCCCAAACATTCTTTAACAAGCAAAAAAATCTTAACATTAAATGATAAAAGCAAATATCTGATTTCAGAATTTCCATTCTGACATTTATAAAAACATGTATATATATATATATATATATATATAATCTGATCAAGTGTCTAACAAAAATAAAATAATGCAGTGCTATAAATATAGGTTTAGGTTTACATGACCTATCACAAAGTCCTCTTTAAGGAAGTGGCATTTTCCTTCGAGACCTGAAGGATGGGTACTGAATAAACCAGGCAGACAGAAGACAGGAAAAACAGGGCATGGAAAATATCATACACAAAGTCCTTGAACTAGGGGAAGGCTTGGAAGCACAAGTGCATGATATGTACTGAGAAAACAGCAGAGCATTAAGTCAGATAACATTATGTAACTGTGCAGAAGCTCTCAAATCATGATTAGGCTTTTGAATTTTTATCTGAAAGAATAGGAAACAACAGAAAGGGCATGCATGGAGGAATGCCACGACATAACATACGATTTGAAAGAATTACTCTGGTTGGGGGCTGGAGAAATGGCTCAGTGGTTAAGAGCATGACTGCTCTTGCAGAGGACCCACATTCTATTCCCAGAACCCACATGGCAGCTAAGGACTGTCTTAACTCCAGTTCCAGGGGAACCCAACACCCTCTTCTGACCACAGCATTGCATGACATGGGTGCACCTACTTACATGCAGACAGTACACTCATACACATAAAATAAAAAAATATAAGTAAATAAATAAAAAAGTTTGTTCAAAAAAAAAAAAGAATTACTCTGGTTGTATTTGAAAGGGGGGAAAACTGAAGCATGGTGAGTATTAAGTAGATATCACAGAACCCAGGGAGGGCAATGGAAACAGAGTTTATACAGTAGCTATGCTAGAGTCAGGTCCTGGAGGTTGGAGAGATGGCTGCTCTTTAAGAGGATCCTAGTTCAGTTCCCAGTGCTCAAGTGGGCAGCTAAAAACTGTCCATTTCTCCAGTTTCTGTAATTTGATGCTTCTGACCTCTGTGAGCACTGCATGCCATGAACTCCATGCTATAGCATCAGATACTGGGGGCTGGAGAGATGGCTCAGGGCTTAAGAGCAATGGCGGCTTTTGCAATGGACCTGGTTCAATTACCAACGTCCACATGGACAGCTAACAACTGTCCAGGGGATTTGACACCATCTTCTGACCTCTGCAGGGATTGCAGGTCATGGGGGTACTTACATGGATACACTCATACAAATAAATTAAAAAAGATAAGTAAATGTGTAAAAAAAGTCAGCGACTGGAGATGTTGTGAAGTAAGAGGCTCCTCAGCTTGCTGCTTGATTAGATTCAACTAAGAAAAAGGTGCATCCAGAAGGGCTCTGCGGTTTCTTTGCCAGCTGGTAAGAACCAGCTCATTCTGTTTCCATCAGCTCTCCTTTGGCCTTGGTCTCCCCTCCACCCCCCAGCCCATTGAAAGTGCCAAAGACTGCCTGGCTAGCCAGAGTGAATAATCAAAATCCACTGCACCTGTGGCCCTGCTTTGGGACCATCTTCACCATCCCTCCTCCCCCCTTTCCCCCTGCTCCAGACTTGAAACACTCTCTGCTAGCTTATAAGGACCAGACAGTCCTGTTGCCATGGGCTCTCCTTGGGGTTGACCCAGGGAGTACCTGACTTCTTGGGAGAGATAGAGAGACCCTGTCATGCCTGATCATCAGTCCCCCGTTTGTAGACCAGCTCTGGTTGTTTGGCTCCAGGGTTCACATATTTGTTGCTTAGCCAGTTGGAACTGGCTCAGCTGACAGCTGACAATCATCACCATAACTTGGGCCTAGACTTCTTCACACTCAGAGAGTTCCTCACTGGCCTGCCTGGATCCATCTGGTCCCTTGAATAAAATTGAAAGAGAACTTGAAGTCCAGACCAACTAACTATTCAACTAGATAAGAAAGCACCCAAGGTACATCAACTAAATCATGGATTAGATTCAAATTTCAACTCAACAAAGGCAGACTTGAGTTTTGTATCAGACACATAAGCAACAAAATAAATACACATGCCCATAATACAATGAAAAATTACAAGTAATATGAAACTATGAATAATATGAAAAACCCCACCCCACCAGTCCTATAGATGTGTTCTACAATGACAATTACCTATATGAACTCCAAGACACAGGGTTTAAAAGAACAATTATAAACATGATCAATTAGTTAAACACATTTAAAGAACATATGAACAACTCTAATAACTCAAAGAAGATAGGGATAAACTCCTATTGAAGCTCAAGACAATGTAAATACATGGCTGAATGAAATGACAAAAACAATTCAGGATTTGAAAAGTGAATTCATAAAAGAGAAATATTGAAGACAACACAGGATTAAAGAAGATGAAATTGAAAAACTCAGTAATATAATTTGAAATGACAGGAAAAAGCATCACAAATAGAATGAATGAAATAGAAAACAGAAAATTAAGGAAAGACCTATCCATACAAATACAAGAAGCACACAGAACACCAAATCAACAGGACTAGAACAGAAACATTAGAATACATAATTAAGAGAGAATACTGAAAGCTGCAAGAACAAGTTACAAATAAAGGGAAAACCATCAGGATTACAACTGACTTTTAGATCTAAATGATCATGGATAACAACCCAGAATATTTTACTCAGCAAAACTGTCAGTCCTACTCAAGGGGGAAATAAAAATCTTCCATGACACTAAAGTAGCCTGAAGTAGTAGCCTGAAGACGTCATGTCCACAAAACCAGCCCTGTAGAGAATACTTGAGACAACACATAAGACTGAAGAAATGAAATCCTATACCTGAAAGTTGACAGAAAGAAAAACAAATAAAGGTATAATTATAGACACACAAGGGGCTGGAGAGATGGCTTAGCTGTTAAGAATGCTGACTGCTCTTGCAGAAGACCTGGGTTCGATTCGTAGCACCCACATGGTGGCTAAGAACCATCTTTAACTCCAGTTCCAGGGAAATCTGACACCCTCTTTTGATCTCTGCGGCACTGCACGACACGGGTGCACCAACCTACATGCAGACAATACACTCATACACATAAAAATAATAAATAAATAAAAATTATGGCCACACAAAACAAAACCAAGAATACAAACAGAAATTAAAATGACAGTAAAATGACACATCTTTCAAAAATTTTAAATATCAATGGACTCAACTACCCAGTCAAAAGGCATGGATTAGTTGAATGGACCAAACACATTTTTTTTTCATTTTCTGCAAGGAACTCATCTCACCAAGTATAGTCATTACCTTAGGGCAAAAGGATGGAACAATTATTCCAAGAAAATGACACTAAGAAACCAGCAAGCATTGAAATTTTATATCTAATAAAACAGAATTCAAATTAAAATTAGTCAGAAGAGATAAATAAGGTCACTTCGATCTGATCAAGGAAACAGTTGATCAAGTCATTACAATCAGGAATATATATGCACCAAACTGTAGTGCATTCAATTTTATAAAATGAGGACAAAAGGACTTCAAGATATGGTTATCCCCAGCTCAGTAATAGTAGATGACTTCACTACACCACAATTTCCAATGAACATGCCAACCAGACAAAGAATAAGTAGAGAAATACCTTAAATAAATATCATGCATCAAATGAACCTAACATCATCTGACATCTACAGAAAATTCTGCCCAAGCACCAAAGAATACATATTTATTCAGCAGTCCAAGGAAGTTTTTCTAAAATTGACCATATATTTGGGTACAAAACAAACTTTCTGTGATTTCAGCATTACTCTAATACTCAAACCCAGTAAAGACAGAAATAAAAAAAGAAAACTATAGGTCCATATCCCCAAAGAACATAGATACTTTCAACAAAATATTCACAAATCACATACAAACATCAAAAAGATCATCTACCATAGTCAAGTTGGCTTTATTCCAGGGATTCAAGAATAGTTCTTAGGTGTGTATACTTTTCAACATCCTAGGGAATTTTAATATAAAAAGCAAAGTTTTCCAGTTGCACTCTACTTCAAGGAACTGTTATTGTTCCCTTTTGTCACAGTTAAAATCAGTGTCTGGAATTAAATTAAACTTTGAGAAAAAAATATTAACCCAGGGGCTGGAGAGATGGCCTAGCGGTTAAGAGTGCCGACCGCTCTTACAGAGGACCTGGGTTCGATCCCCAGCACCCACATGGCGGCCGAGAACCGTCTGAAACTCCAATTCCAGGAGAACTCCAGTCCAGGGGAATCCGACACCCTCTTCTGACCTCCGCAGCATTGCACGACACGGGTGCACAGACTTGCATGCAGACAGTACATTCATACACATACAGAAAGAAATAAAATTGAAAAAAAAAATAAAAAAATGTAAAAAAACAAAAAAAAAGAATATTAACCCAATAAGAATGAATGTAGATGGCTAAATGTTTTTTACTCGGTGTGATGTATATTTCAACAGGTATACTTGTAAATTGTCATATGCCAATAAAATGTCATAAAAGGTATTAAAAATAAAAAAATAAAAAAGAATAGTTCAATATTACTAAGTCAATTAGCATAATAAATAATATAAATGCAATGATTATCTAAATAGATACAGAAAAGACCTTTGAGAAAATCCAACATGCATTCATGGTAAAAATCTTAGAAGGAATTGGAATGGAGGGAACATACCTCAACACAATTAGGAATAAATCCAACCAACCAACCCACAGTCAACATCGTTATAAGTGGAGAAAGACTTGAAGCATTTCCACTAAAATCAAGAACCAGCCAAGAAAGTTCACTAGCCCCAGTCCTTTACAATATAATACTTGGAAACTTTGGCTAGAGCAACAAGGCCAGAGAATAAAATTAAAGAGATATGAATTTGAAGTGAAGTTAGATTATCCTTATTTGCAGATGGTGTGATATCATACATGAGATCTCCAAAATTCTACCAGAGAACTTAGAGAAATTATCAATACTTTGACCAAAGTGGCAGGTTACAAAATCATTCTACAAAAATCAGCAGCCCTTCTATATACAAATAGCAAACAATCAGAGAAAGAGTCAAGGGAAAATAATTGTATTCACAATAGCCTCAAATATTTATGTAAGATAAACCTAACCAAAAGACCTTAAAGACCCATTCAATGAAAACCTTAAAATCTTTGAAGAAAGAGATTAGGAAGACACAGGGAATGGTTGGACTGCCCATGCTCGTGGATTTGTAGAATCCATATAGTGAAAATGACCATCTTACCAAAAGCAGTTTACAGATTCAATGCTATCCAAAACAAAATCCCCATGATATTCTTCACAACAACAGAAAAATCAATACCAAAATTTCTATAGAAACAGAAAGGACCCTGGGTACTCAAAGGAATTCTGAGCACAAGTAATGCCAGGGAATTATTGTATCAGACCTCAGTCTATATTACAGAACCATAGTAAAATAAAACAGCAGGAACTTTACACAAAACAAACTTGCAGATCAATGGAACAAAATAAAATAGTCAAACATGAGTGAGCACCAACTATAGCCACTTGAAATCTGACAAAGTTCCCAAGGACAAACACTGGGGAAAAAGCATTTTCAAAAAAAAATGGTGCTACCAAATTGAATCTTTACATGCATAGTAGAATGAATTTAGAACCATATCTAACATTCTGCACAAAATCCAACTCCAAATCAATCTAAGATCTCAATGTTAAGCATGAAATACTGAAAAACTTAGAATAAAAAAATAGGCAGAACCCTCTTAAAATAGCTTCAGGAAAGGCCTTTGTAAATCATACATCATTTACTCAGGAATTAAGGTAAAATTTGCAAATGGGACCTCATTAAATTAAAAAGTTTCTGTCCAGTAAAGGAAACAACCAGAAAAGAAGAAACCAACAGAGTGGGAGAAAATTTCACCAGCTATTCATCTGACAGGGGATAAATATCCTGAAGATAGAAGCAAGAAAAAATATGACCCAATTAAAAAATGGTCTATGGATCTGAACAGAGAGCTTCCAAAAGAAGAAATAAAAATGGTGAAGAAACCCCTTAAAAAGCTTGACATCCTTAGTAATTAAGGAAATGCAAATCAAAACTACTTTAAGATTTATTTTAAACCTAAGCAAAATGGCTCAGAGAAAGAAAACTAATAATACCAAGTGTCTACATGGTTGTGGGGAACAGGAAACCCTCATCCATCTTTGATGGGATTGCCAACCGATGCAACTACTTTGGAGAACAGTATGGAAAACTCTTAAAAACTAAAAATATATCTTCCACATGATCCAGTCATACCATTCTTCAACAAATACCCAATGGACTCATCCTACTACAGGAATACTTGTACAACCATAATTATTGTTGTTCTTTTAACCATAGATAAGAAATGGAAACAATTTAATGTCACTCAACTGAAGAATGGATAATGAAAATGTAGTACATTTACACAGTAGTGTTCTACTCAGTAGTAGATAAAATGGACTATTGAAATTTGCAGGTAAATGGATAGAACTAGAAACTGTTCAACCACATGAGACAACAAAGACTCAGAAAAAAGAAGTAACATGTGTTCTCCCTCCTTTGGGATCTTAGAACCAAATCCTTAGATATGAGTATGATGTACCTTCAGGAGACAGGCAAATGGAAAGGAAACATGAGATAAGGGAAAGAAGAAGCTCATGGGAGGAGGGTCATTGGAGACAGGTGTTTCTAAGGGGAGAAATGGGAAAAGGGGCTGCGCTTTAATTGGGGAAGGGGTATCAAGGATTATACTGGGTAAGAAGAGAGAAAAAACATGGTATGAAGAAATGGAGGGACATTTGCTAGCTCAAATCTTACTGAAAAATGCATATAAATATACATGTAAGTGTATAGCTGAGTGTTATGTAACAAAAACATACAGGAGAATCACCCCTTTTAGTTGTTGGTCAGGGTGGTCCAAAAGGCTGTGCACATAACACAGGCTATTGCCACAGTCCTTGATTTTCTCCAAGAACTGGATGGTAAGACCCTATGACTGAAGACAGGCCATAATTCTGACCAAAGATGTGGAGCAGTTGAGTGGGAACTGATCAAGAGGCTTCTCTCTGAGCCCTAGTTCTCTTGGTGTCAGAGGATACTATACAAGCTGCCATGGGGGAAAACCAATCAATCTTCCTACAAAACTGTAAAGCCTGATAAACACGAAAATGAGTGGCCCAGAAAACCATCTCTATTAATACAGTAGTGGAATTTTTATCTTGGGGGTAATCAATAGCTCTCTATTTGGACATGAGTCCTTATCAGTGGGAGGAAACTCATGTATGGTAATAAAAACACAGGCAAATATACATAGTCATAGATCCTAGAGAAAATCCTTTTGTCACATCCCTGTACCAAATTAATTCCTGACTTTATTCTAAATACGCATCCTCATATTTACTGACAAGTGTACCTTTTACCTCTCATCAAACAAGCTTATTTTTGTAACAGATGGGAGACTGTTACAGAGTTACAGAACTGGTCAAACACAGAGAATAAGTGTCTCTGAGACAATTAGCCTTAAGCAACAAATCATCAATCCAGCTTCTACACATAGAATGAGTGTGTCTCTCCACAGTCAGAAGAGGAATTTTCTTATGTAGCAGATAGTGACCAACATGGAAATCTATAATTGACCAATGTTCAGAGAACAAGAGGCCACAGAGTGCTTATCCATGAGAAGGGCACCTGTTTCAAAACTCTGCTTCCCAACTCAGGGATCATTGTGAAGGAGGAGGCAGAAGAATTGTAAAAGACAAAGGGGGTAAATGACTGTAAGTAAAGAGTCCTTTGGACAGCAGATCTGTTATTCACATGAACTGACAGCAATGGTGGTAGCAGGCACAAGTCCTACACAAGCTCAGACCAGAAAAAAAATCCCAGCATAGACTTTGGCAAATGGATATGACATCTGTACCCACACTAAGGAACTTTGGCAATTGATGGCTACTGGGAGGAAGAGAGATAGTATCTTATAGGGATGGAACATTTGGATGGCTACACACTGAAGGGTATTTGGAGACAAAAATCAGAGTCTACAGGAGTCTATTTATATAATGAGAGTACATTAAGTTGGGTGCGGGATCATGTTGGAAATGGAATGGATCTAAATACATAAATATAAGGGAGGGGATCTAAATGCCATCAAATTATATTGTATGAAAATTACAACAATTCAATAAAAACTAAAATTTCTCAAGAAAGAGTGGCACTGGAAGCTTGGCTTGGATGTTGATTCTAAAAGGTTGGCTCTGCCAGCTAATTTATGGTCATACTGAAAGAGTTTGTTCAGGTTTGTTGTGAGCACTCAAGATGTGGGCATATACTTCAAATTCAAATGTCTACTAGACATTAGAGGACCAAATTGGTGATAAGAAAGCTACTGCTAGAGTTTGGGAGAGAAGGCTGAGCTGGGGTTACACATTTGGGTGCTTTTATGTAAAGATAAATATAAACTTAATGGGTTTTATGATATTATGCAATATAAATTTATAAAAAAGGAGCCAGAGTTATGGTACAGCTTAGATTATCCCAGCATCAATAGATGAAAACCTTAGCAAAATTTAAAGAAAAAATAAGGACATGGTGGTTCATGTTTGTAATCTATTATTCAACAGTCTGAGGCAGGAGGACTGTTTGAATTTCAAGGCTAGCCTGAGCTACAAACTGAAAATAAAATAAAATAAACAACAAAATAAATGGACTCAAAATTTTGAGTGTCAAAGCAAATTATAAAATCAATGGAATAAATAAACTCAGTGAATGAACTTAGTGAAAATATGAGTTTATGAGCTCATACTACATAAAAAATAAACCACCCAGTAATTGTAAGTGAATCTAGAACATCACTATCTCACAGAGTAATCCCTGAATAAGGCAAGAATTGCCACTGGAGAAATACTTTGGCTTAACTGTGGGGCTGGATGAATCCATTATGGCTGAGTATAAGAGAGCTGGCTTCTTTTCCTGAATAACCTTCTAGTAGATTTCACCCAGAAAATTTAGAAGGCTGGCAGGAGATGGGAGCCACTCACACTCATCATATTGGACATCAGGCATCTGCAGCCCTACCCCCCAGGGGAATGCAGCTTGAAGAGCAGCATTCCCAACCAAGTCTTATCCCTCCTGAGGCATGTGGGCCTTGTCCTCTGGAGGCAAACAGTGCAAGCCATAAGCTTATCTCAGGGGCTATGATGGTTTTCCTGCCGTAAAACTTAGCCATTGCAGAGCACTTACGTTTCTCCTCTGTCTAGTCTACCTCCTGGTCAAAGAACCAAACAAACAGTATGTAAGTTCTTATAGCCCCGCAATAAATGAGTTTTGCTCATTGATGCAACTCCCAGATCTCTTTCTTGTGATCTGTTCGGGTTTATCACTCTCTAGCTCCACTTCCCTCCTTGAGCGCCCCCGGCAGTCAGTCACCTGGCACTACTGGCATACCTAGGGCCCCGAGGCTGGTGACCTGGGAGGCAGGATCCTCACAACACAGAGGCCAACATTTAACAATAGATATTAATTGTCACTTAATAAATGGCATTTCCACGTCAAGTATAGATCATGATTTTTCCATTCATATAGTATTTGTGGGGCAGAGGTATATGCCCAAATTTCCTTAGTTATTTCATAACTGTTTTGGAAAATTCCTTTAGGAAATTTAGTCATGTAAATTATGTAAAGTCATGTAAATCATGTAAAGTCAGTTTGACTTATTCAGCAACAGTATAAAACCAATATCTCAAGATACAAGAGATCTAAACTCCACCACGTAGCATAAGTATTCTTCTGTGATTGGGACTCACACGTTATAGCTCACTATGTGAGTGTGAGGCTAGGCACCTTCATTTATACTTGAGGAAAATTGCTGGGGAAATGCTTGTCTTCTCATGAAGCCTCTGCCTTCTCAGACACTCTCTCAGGCTGTCCTAGTCCAGTGTCACCTTGAGGTTAAGATTCCAGAATTATTTTCTCACTCTTTCATATGGTGCTTGGAAAAATCTTGTAAAACTCAGTTGAATGGTTAATTTCCAAAATTTATTTTATGTATATGAGTGTATGCCTGCATGTTTGTAAGTGCACCCACGCCATGAATTTCTTGCAGAGGGCAGAAGTGGGAGTCAGATTCCCCTTGGAAATGTAGTTACAGACAGTTGTTAGTCACTTTACTGGTGCTGGGATTCAAGCAAGCATCCTCTGCAATAACAGTCAGTGTTCTTAATCCCTGAACCATCTCTCCAACACTAACTTGAAAACTTTTGTTCAGTAAAACATTCAATAGGAACCTTAGTATTTTATTTTATGTAGCAAAAAAGAAATACAAAATACTACAGTAAATTTGCATTACCTAATAGCAACATTTTAATCATAGTTGCTCATTAATTTCAGGAAGACCTAATTATTTTAAAAGAAAAGCATATGTAAAATTAACAAAATAATTCACATTAATTGCTCCTGTTCATCAACAGTTTACCAAAGACAATGATTATGCTGCAAGGTTTATATCTCATTACTGCTCACAATATCCTGTGGGTTAGGTTATTTTTATTACATTATAAGAAGTGGAGGGATTGGAGTTAACTTATAGGTTGCAAGACAGGATTTGAATTGAGGATGGGCTTCCTCAAAGTCTCTCCTGTGCACCTTCAATTCCTTAGTGTCACAATCTGCCTATCTACAGCTCCATCTGACTTTCGTCCTTAAGAATATCCACTGAGGTTTTTATATTCCAGGAGAGAAGGGCTAAGATTCTAATATATTCAGCCTTCAAATAGTTTTTTTTTTTACTTGAATCCAAAGAAATTGGAAAGGAGGAATAATTTAAAAGACCCAGTCTGAGGAATCCTTTGTAAAGGAAGCGGAAATTAAGATGAACTGTCCATGTTGAGTAGTGTCTTCCGCTGACCACTTATCTTTACAGGGGTGGTGAGTTAGCCATGCTGCACTGCTGGTGTGGAGCTCTACTATTCATTCCAGCATTTACCTGATTTGCAGGAACCTGTCTATAATTAGAATGTATTAGCGTTCTATACACCATGCCAAGTATATCACATCTTAATGGACCTTTTCAATAGGGAAAATAATAGCTAGAAATACAGTTACAAAAAGTGGATGGTGGCCTCGAATCATGTTCATTTTCCTGCTTGTTAATAGGATCTAAGCTTCATAGTCAGAGTGTATTAACTCCGGTACTTTCAGCTTCTTTGCTGGGATTAAAAAAGCTTGAAATATTCTCTGCTTCAATTAGCAAATTTATAAGAGAGAAATTGTTAGGAGATTTTCAATGTAGAGCTACCTGCTGATAGAAGAACACAAAGCAATTTCTAGACTTTTATATGTAATATCTTCCAAAGTAATATTTTTATTCGACAAATATTTTCTAATAAGCTACTTTTTCTATGGAAAGGAATTAATATTGCCTGAAGACATTAACATGAGAAATAAAAATGCATCTTTAATTGGACTAATGAAAATACATTTGATCCTACGTGAAACAATAGCATGTTTCTGTTTATAACTGGTTAGATCTAGTTCTACTTTAATATTAAGTGACAAAATAAATCTCATAAATGGGGAGTTTATACCATAAAGACACAAAGTAACTAATGATTGTTAAAAGTATGAGCCAACACTTTGTGTTTGTTTGTGTGTGTGGGAGCAGATAGGGATCAACCCAGGGTGTTTTTCCACAGGAAACACCTACAATGCTCTTCCTCCTCCTCCTCCTCATCCTCCTCCTTCTCCCCATCCTCCTCCTTCTCCTTCTCCTCACCTTCTCCTCTTCCTATTATTCTGAGACAGGATCTCTCAGTGGGACCTGGTTCATTAACTAGGCTCAGTGGACTGTCCACCAAGCCACAGAGATCCACTTATTTCTGCCTTCCCAGTACTGGGATTACAAACATCCAGTGTTTTATGTTGGTTTTGGGCATCAGACTTGGGACCTCATACTTGCACAACCTGCATTGTAGGACCATGATATCTCCTCAGACCTCCAAAAGACTTTTAAACTGCAAACATGATAAATTAAGATAGTTTATTGTTATTGACTATTTTACAACTTTTAAAAATTTTCATATTTAATGATTTAAATAGTACTTTAGTCATCTGAAATACTATAGTCTTCAAAGAAGACTGATATCTATTCAGGAAAAGCTATATTTGAAAATATCAAAATCAGAATGATATGGAACACAAAATCTATATAAATTGTATAAGATATTGTCAACATGATTTCTCACTTTTATAGCTTCTTTGACCTGAAACTAAGAAAATATTCTCATAATAATCAATACGTTTGAGATAGTCTAAAAACATACTATTCCATAAGTGAATTGTCATTTATTAGAAACTATAATAATCAAGTTCAAGTTAACAAATATGGATTAATTACTCTGTGGAAGCATAGATCCAAATCCTTGGCAAAGTAATGCTGCCTGCTACTGGGAAGCTAATATTCCAGTAAAGGAAGATGTACAATTAAAGTACAACAAAATTATACTTTATAGTGTTTAAAAGTAATACATACTATGGCCAAAATAAAATTATAACCCATAAGTGGACTATGGTGGGACATTATGTACCTGATTTCAAAGGTGTGACTGGAGCATACCAGGGAAAGGTAAGATATTCATACAATATTGGATGTGAGAACATTTTAGGTGATGGAAACCCAAATCTCTCAAAAGGAAGGATCATGTTAGTGATTATGGAGATAGTGAGGAGACCTGTAGGGCAGAAGCGCCATAGAAAGGACCAGAAGAGAAGCAGGCAACCAGGTAACATACTGTGGTCAGAACAGAGATAGAGTCATGAGGACTCTCTTGGGAGAACCAGGATCTGTACTCTAGAGATGTGGGAACAATTGCAGGATATGAAGCACAAGAATGGCATGACCCAACTTCCATGTTCAGAGGGTCACTGTGGATGCTCTGTAGACATGGATAATGGGACATAATGGACAACAGGAAAGGTGAGGTGCCTACTAAAATCACCCCATAAAGGGTGCATGCAATATCCAGCTAGCTATCTTTGAACAGAGTGAGCCTAGAGCCACCTTATGAACAACAGTGCAGAAAGGTTAGAAATTTGTGCAACAAGATGTATACCCATAAAATACTTTTTTAAAATGAAATTTAACTGACAATAGAACATGAAGTGGCAGTGGTTTTATGGAGTGTATGTGTGTGTGTGTGTGTGTGTGTGTGTGTGTGTATGTGTGTGTGTGTGTGTGTGTGTGTAGGAAGGTAAATAAGCAAACATTTAATATTTACTAAATTTAAGTTTCAGCTCTGTCATTAAGTGACTGAATTACTGGGGTCAATAACATTGCCTCTCTGTGCCTCATTTCTCCTCATATAAAGCATTGAGTTTCGATCAATTGATCTCTTAGATGTTTGCTATATTAAATGTTCTATAAGGCAAGCTCTAAATTAACTCATATTACAGATATTTATTGATTGTAGCCTATGAGTAACACATGGAGCTTATGTTTTTTTTATTAAAAATCTATAACAGTAATGGAAATTTCAAGAACAAGAGAGTATTTACTAAGGACATTTCTATGCAGAAGAAATACACAGCCAAGTGATTTTACCAGCTCTTCAAACTATTATGTGGTTATATAAAAATAACATTTTAGAATGTTACAGATTTTTGGTATTGTTCCAAAATATTATGTGATATCAATATAATTCATCTATGGCATGGTTCCTATGGACTGTGCATCACAGAATTCACATTTTATTTTATCTACAACATCATCAAACTTTTATTAAAATTAGAATAAAGTATGTTTAGCCCAATACAAGCTACATTTTGCTTAATGAAAAATATGTATACTCACTACTCACTATTCCATTGAATATGTGTGTAAATTATACCATTTATAATTGCTTTAAAATTTTTCCTTTGGGGGAAATATACATTATTTCTAGATTTAACATGAGACATAGGTATAAAAAATTTAGCATAATTGTAAATATTATGTAGCCATATAGCCTTTTTTATTTTACAAATGTTAAATGATGATCAATTCGTAAAATGTCATACTGAATAAAAAACTATTATTTTCTTGCTCCCAAAGTGATGAACTTCTTCTTTTGAGCACCTTAAATATAGTAACAGTGTTTGAATTTTATAAACAAACACTCTAGAATACTTTTTCCCAAGAATTGAAGAAACTCAGAGTTTACCATTTTAGGAGATAGAGTATCTTCATTATATATAATTCTGAAAGTATATTCAGTACACACTGTTTTTTAATCTATTTACTTATTTTTGAGACAGTGTCTTCCTGTGGCCCCAGTTGTCCTGCCACTTGCTATGTAGAGCAGTTCAGGCTCTCTCTATGGCATAGAGATCTGCCTGCCTCTGCCCCTGAATCCTGGAAGGCCCAGCCTTCCTATACACTTTTGTCATTAAAAAGTTACTGTAACAATAATGTTCATCTTTTCCTGATTTATCCATATTTACTCTCTAGAAAACTATAAAATGTCTAATTTGTATTTGCAAACGTATTTCTTTTTTTTATTAATTTTTATTTATTTCTGTATGTGTATGAATGTACTGTCTGCATGCAAGTCTGTGCACCCGTGTCGTGCAACGCTGCGGAGTTCAGAAAAGGGTCTCGGATTCCCCTGGAACTGGAGTTCTCCTGGAATTGGAGCTTCGGACGGTTCTCAGCCGCCATGTGGGTGCTGGGGATCGAACCCGGGTCCTCTGCAAGAGCGGCCGGCGCTCTTAACCGCTAGGCCATCTCTCCAATATTTCTTATTAATACTGATAAAATGTCTAACAGATTTCAGACATTTTCATATATGACATTTAAATTTGTAAACTAGATTTTTTTTTCCACATAAATTTATTTTTATTTTTTTAACAAATCTAGACCTGTGTTCCTGCCCATTCCCCCACCCCGCCAGAGCTCATGCATTCTGCCAAACATGCTTTTCATCTCTTTATCAGTCTTTCTCAATATTCTCTATGTAGAAGTTGACTGTTTTGAGCAGAAGTTCACTGTTTCAGTCAGTTCTTTGATGCGGTCCTTTCTGTTGTTGTTGTTGTTGTTGTTGTTGTTGTTGTTTCCAATATGCATTATGCCCAACTGCTTTGGACAAAAGCTCAGGGGGCACTACACAAGAAATACTTACAACTGGGTAATTGGCACTAGCATCCACAGATGAGGGATACCATTCATCGTTTGTTTTTCTGGGACTGTGTTACTTGGAGTTCTATGCAGCAGTAAAGAAAGACGACATCACGAGCTTTGCAGGAAAATGGCTGGAGCTAGAGGACATCATGCTGAGTGAAGTAACACAGTCCCAGTAAACTAGATTTTTAGAGTGACTTAAACTGGCCATGAACTAGCATAACCAGATCTAATAGATTCATTCTGATTAATAGAGTTTTAGAGGTACAGTATCATATCAAAACCTTTTGAAAGTTTTGATATGATACTGTACTGAAACAAATTATTGCTGCATGTCCTGGCTCAGGCTTGAATCCCAGGCTGAAGTAGGAGAATTGCCACAACTTCCAGATGAGAACCAGGTTGGGCAACAAAATGAGACTGAAAACTAAAATAAAGTAAACCAAAGGAAAAAAATCAGCTGTTAACTAGCATATGTCTTTATGTTACTGTTTTAGTGTATATTTGGGATAATACATAATATTGCTTAGGAAAACTTTTCTGATATTTCAAACTTTTATATGAAATAAGTAATATTAATATTTCATTACAGTAAAAGAATTGATTTTTAGAGTATGGCAGTAATTTTAAAAAAAACTTAAATTCATCACCTACCTAAAATATAAAAATAGTCTTCATATATGTGTATATATATATATATATATATATATATATATATATACATGAATAACATATGTGCTCATATATTTGAAGTAAAACCTGGAAATAAATATCCTACTCCCTTGACCACAGATGTGCCCCTAGTTATGTCCTGCTTGAAATAACTGGAGATTCTCCAAATCTTTGTTAAGTTTAAGAATTATTGTCCTCACTTTTCTCAGAATACCAGATAAGTGATTTTTGGTGCAGTTCAAATATTTTTTATCCTCATTTCTCTCACATTTTCACTTTCTTTTCATTAAAAAAAACCCAGTGAGCCTGGCCTCCATAGCCTGGAACTTCATCACAATTATCTTTCTATAAATATTTATGATGATCCTGTCTTCACTTCTCTGTGCTAGGGTTTTCCCTTCTCACTGTGCCCATTTTGTTTTGCAGAACTTCTCAGTATCAAGTTACTCATCTTCTGCTCCTCTGGTGTCCACCATCCTAAACCTCCCCCGTCCCAACTCTGCTGGCAACATTTGTCCTCAGATCCCTCAAATCCTACTTCACTGAATGGGTCTACTGAGTGGCTTTTTCAGCCAATTCTATGTCTCATAGGAAGCCACTGCCGCAGACACTGACTCAATATACATTCTTAAGTGGCAGGAATAGTTCATGACCTTCCTTAACTCACACAAGGAAATTAGATGAGAGCATAACAGAGTCACTGCAATGTTAAAAGTGCATATCTTTATTTGATAGAACTAGCTTCAGGGTCCCAGACCATCACTCATTTCTACCAATGCTTCCTGTGGCCACTGGGGAGCTCTAAGGATGCTTTACCTAATGGCCTGGAACTAAGGTGAAGAAAAAGGTTTCCTTCTCTCTCATCCAAAGCTTTCCTTTGGAGCTTTCCACTGTTAACTAAACATAGTGCCTCCTCCTGTACCCCCCTGAATACTAACCCTTGGAATACCCAACCCCTCTAGAATACTGACTCTTTGAATATACATGCCGTTTCAAGAAAGTCAGACTTACACTTCAGATGTGTTTTCTTGTCTTGGGACTCTTCACATAAAATTATTTTAATGATTGGTCCTGCAAGTTAGTAAATATACTTTGATATTTTTCATTTATTTATTTTTATTTTATGTGTAAAAATGTTTTTCTTGCAGATATGCAAGTGCACTTGTGTTATGCAATGTCCCGAGAGGCCAGAAGAAGGCATTGGATCCCATGGAACTGGGGTTATGGATGGTTGTTAGCTGTCATATAAATAACTGGCACTGAAACTGGCTCCTCTGCAAGAGCTGCCAGTGCCTTAATTGCTTAGCCATCTCCCCAGCCCCAGTAAATATCCTGTAATATAGTCCTACAAATATCATCTGAAAAACCCAAGGGAGCAATCCTGTTGATTCCCTCTAGCCCAGCTTCAAGTCTGTGAAGTTTGTACCTACATATAAACTCTGTAGTCTTCTGGTTTTTAGGCCTAATTTACTTAGAAGAAAGTTTTTGAATAAGAACTGTTTCTATAAAACAAGTCATGCCTTGGTTCTAAGGCACCGGCATATAAGCAAAGCATGAGACAATGATTTATATAAATGCAGGTCAATATTTTGGAAATGGTACCAAGAAGTTGCCAGTAGAATAAATGAGGCAAGCAAAGGAAGAAAGGAGAGAGAGCTCATTAGGCAAGCTGGAGATATAAGTTCATATCCCTAGCGCTCATATAAAAAACGTGGTATGGCTTTGCATGTGCCTATAGCCCTAACAATATGGAAATTGAGAAAACAAAAATAGGTAAACAATCAAGAAAATATACAAATAAATAATAAATAAATGGATAAAACATCACTGTAAGCTCCAGATTCAGTGAGAGACCCATGTCATCTACATATGTGTATAGAAGTATACACACACACACACACACACACACACATCCTCCATGCACACTCCACAGGTATGCAAATACCACAAATAAATATATCACACAAAAAAGGGAAGGAAGGATTCATACTAAAGCAAATTGCTAATGTGGAAAAATTGTCCATGAGAACTTTAGGGAAATCTGGCTGATGTTATAAAGCACATCCCATATTTATCCTTAGTAATGAGGCCTCTCCCTAGCCACACATCTTTAAATGAGGGCTGCTACTCTGAGATAATTAACCCTTGGTGATCACATGTCCAGTGCACAGAGAATAGTCCCATGGCCGCACACAGATAAAAATCCTTCAGTATACATCAGAGCATGCCAATAAGTAAGAGAGGCACTGGATACATCTGATGTCATTTGTACATACTGCAACTTTACTTTTGTCCAAAATTAAGACCACTCAGTTTTGTCTTTGCTTCTATGTGATGGCTGGCACCATTTCAATAAAAGGAGGCTAACAGAAGGATGAATACAGGTAGCTGAGTTCTGTCCTGTTACAGTTGGTCCTATACTGCAACTGGCTTTTGTACATTTTCTCAGTGATCTCCCGTTTGATTATCTCCTACCCTGGCCATTATTTGAGCAAATCTTAGTGATTTGCTTAGCAGGATAGCCCAGATCTTTAGCACTGAGGAGCCAGAGCTCAATTAAAGTTCCAGTTTCAAGCTATGAATGTGACAATTCCCTGTGAAAAAGAATAAGTGACATTGAGGTACTAAGAGGGCCAATAGAGAGTACATTGCTTGGGTTCTATGAACATCTTCTGGATATTCTCTTCTGTGGCCACACTAGATCCTTCATGCTACATAGAGCTAATAGGATAGACAGTCTGGTAATTCCATTTTCAGTTGCTAGTCCTTTCTGTGAGTCAGTGGGCTTGATAATGATCAGGTCACTCTCATTTCTACTCCTGATGAAAGACTGTGGGTTCTATTTATCAAAGAGACTTGACCGCATAATGGGTATTTCCAACCACAGTATGAACCTTGAAGCCCTTTTCCCTGAACATTGCAGGAAATCATGTTTAACCTGGCACCATAGCTATACCTTTAAGAGACTATTTTAGTTGTTTTTCATTCTGACCATTTCAGATAACACAGTATGGGTAGAGAACTGTTCACTATCATGCCTTCTCCACAAAATTAGTCCAATGCAATACTGCCTTAGGGTTGGTCTTTGAATGAGAAATCTGATTCTTTGTGTCTTCTTGTATAGTGGTGCTAGCCAAGACTATGGAAATAGTAAGGGTCAGTTCAGACCCAGACACTGTGGGCACTTCAATAGTTATGAATCTGATTCTCTCAAAAAGAGTGATTGATTCAGTGTGTCACCTTTCTACAAAGTCATTCCTTGGTTTCTGTGTTAGGATTTTGTCAGTGTAAAAAGAAATTTAGATAATCCACTAACAAAAAGAAAGAGCTTTGTTCACAGGGTTGGAGGATTCAGCATGCAAGCTTTGGCCCTGTCCAGTTGGACAGAGCTTTTATTTTCATAGATCTGCAATGCAAATGTTGAAGTGAACAGTAGCAGATGTCTGACAGCCACAAGAAATATCATCCTTCGCTCCTCCTATTCAGAGTTTCATCTTTACAGGGTTCTGTCTGGAAGGTATGCTTAAGAAACACAGAAATCTGTAGATTCTGGAGTATTCAGCTAGTTCCAGCCACAAACATCTCCCTTAGACCTCTATGTCTCAGGCTGTCTAATCATTCTGTATGCAGGTCATCTGGCCAACCAAATATCCAAGCCATTTTCTGCTGTCTGAATCTGTCCCCTTCTCATGAAGTTGATGACCATACATATGAAGCTCTGTCTCCTAGATTATTCCACTAACTGTTTTATTCAAAGAAGTTCTTAAGTTCTCTAGTCCATTTGAACAAAGTTTGGGTTCTTATAGAGAAGAATCTAACTCATTTATAAAACAATCCAGGTATTTTATGGAGAATCTTAAAGCCACATTTGTAGCTGCTATCCATTTGTTCACATGCTTTGCATTTATCTTCATGATCTGATTAATTACCGTTATAAATATGCCATTTCTGTTATCTCATGAATTGTTGGTAATGCCCCTCAATCTTATTACCTGATGGGTCACCTGACAACCAGTCACAATGGGGAGAGCTTCAATTAGTCACTGTATCAAAGGTTATACTTTGAACATAAAAAGCATGAACTTGCTCCCCAAAAATCTAAGAGAATCATTTGAAATTTTAATATTATGTGTGACAGCCTTATGTACCATGAGGGCCTCTATTAATAAGGTTGAGTTACCCATGCCATTTGGTCAGATAGTAGAGTGGGTACTATTGCAGTCTGGGTCTGCTTCAGGACCCAGGTTTCCTCTGCTCTGATTCCTATATATATGGTCAGGCTTTCAAGTCACATGATAAGTGGCTTGGGAAATATTTCCCAATATATGTGTTGCCACCAACTTCCAAAAGTAATGGGAAACACTTTACCTCTTAATTATAGTGATGCAATTTTTGTTACGTGTCAGAAAGCACTTAGGTTTAGCCTTGATGCAAATGTCGCCCATCCCAAATGAATGCAGACTGCTCCAGAATGTCCTTCATATATAGTAAACATTATGCTCTGTTACTCAATAGCTACATGCTATCAGAAGCTGTATTGGTATATCTCACACACTACAATGGCAGCTACATTTGAATTTGGGGCTACTATTTACTTAAATGTGGAGTCAAAGACAGTCATTGACTGTCATCTGCCATCATTTGTCTGGTTTTTCAAGTTGTCTATCACCTCTCCAGCCTCTATATTTAGTTATGTTTACATACCACACATGAGTTTCTTCCCACTGAGCAGCCTGTTCTCTGATACCATGAGAGCTGGTCTTCAGTAATGATGTTCCAGGTCATTTCCAGCTCAATTACTCCAAGTCCTGTGTGAGGTGTCCTGTCTTACCTTAAGCTCTGGGTGGCAATCAAGGCCTATGATAATAACCTATATTATTTTGAGAATCTCTTGGACTACCCTGACCAACAATTTGAAGGGAGGTTTCTTTTACATGGCACTGTGGTTTTTGTTAGCTATCCTTCAGGTACATGCATGCAGTCTTTCTTACACACACACACACACACACACACACACACAATGTGTGTGTGTGTGTGTGTGTGTTTCAATAAACTTTTTGAACTAAGACATTTCTCTCAGGTTTTTCATACAACCTACATTTTATTTGTCTTTCCTCTCTCTCCCCCCTGTAAAAATACACTAGTTCCTACTTAATAACACCTGTCTCCTACTATGCCCCCACTTGCCTCTTTCTTCTCCTTTACCACCATACTTATTTTGTATTTTCTTGACTCCTGTGGCTCCTTCAGGATATATACTCATATATAAGGATTTTTAGATAGAAGATCCACAACTGAGAGAAAATTTCAATCGCTTGGGATTTTTTTTTGTTTAGTTTTTTGTTTTTTGAATCTGTGTTACTTCATTTAGTATAATAGTTTCTAGTTCCATATATTTACCTGAAAATTTTGTAAATTTGTCTTTATTTATTGCTAAGTAGAACTTCATACTGTAAATATACCATATTTTTATTAACCATTCATTAGTTGAGGAATATTCATGTTGTCTCCTTTCTTAGCTATTGTGAAAATAACATCAACATGGCTTGGAAGTACCTCTGTAGTAAGATGGGTTCTTTGGGTATATGGAGTGGTATGACTGGATCATAGAGTACATTTATTTTTAGTTTTTAAAGAATTCTCCACACAGATTTGCATAGTGATTTTACCAATTTGAAATCCCACCAGCAGTGAATGAGGGTCCTGCTTTCCCTGCATCCTTGTCAGCATTGGTGTCTTTTATTCCTTTGATCTCACAACATTTTGGGAAACATGAGATCTTAAAGTAGTGTTCATTTGCATTTCTGTAATTGCTAAGGGTGTTGAATACTTTTTAAAGTGTTTATTAGTCATTTTTATTTCTTTCTTTGAGAACTCTCTGTTCAGATCCACAGCCCCACTTTTAATTGGGTCATATGCTTTGCTTTTGTTCTGGGTTTTTTTTTTTTTTTTTTTATATATTCTGGATATTAATCTCCTCTCAAACTTATAACTGATAAAGGTTTTCTCCTACTCTGTGGGATTCTCTCTTCACTAGAGTGGTGATTTCCTTTGCTGTACAGAATCGTTTTAATTTAACAAGGCTCCATTTGTCATTGTTCATCTTATTTTTGAGAAAAACTGATTTAGAAAATCATTTTCTATACATAGTATTGGCTATGTCTTCTAGTGGTTTCGGTATTTCACATTGAAGTCTTTGATCCATTTGAGGTTGACATTTGTGCAGAGTGATAGAGTTCTAATTTCATTCTTCTCTGATTTCTTGTTATTGGGATATAAGAAGGCTACTGATATTTGTGAAATGATTTTTTTTAAATCTGCCACTTTGATTCTTTCTAGAAGTTTTCAGATAGAATTTGTTTGATCTCATATATAATATATCATCTGCAAATAGGGATCATTTAAACTATGCTTTTCCAATTAATATCTCTTTAATTTCCTTTACTTGTATTATTGCTCTAGCTAAAATTTCAAGCATTATGTTGAAAAGGAGTGGGGATGGAAACAGTCTTGTCTGCGTCCAGATTTTAATGTGAATTCTTCAAGATTTACGCCATTTAGAATGCTCTTGGCTGTGGGTTTGCGTGTATAGCCTTAAGTATGTTGATATATGTTCCCTCCAGTCAGCTGTGGGTTTGTGTGTGTAGCTTTAAGTATGTTGATATATGTTCCCTCCACTCCATGTCCCTCTAAGATTTTTTAACATGAATGCATGTTGGATTTTTTTTTTTTTTGAGACAGGGTCTCCCTATAGCTCCAGCTGGCCTGGAACTCACTCTGTAGACTAGGCTGGCCTTGAACTGACAGAGATCCACCTGCCTCTGCCTCCAGAGTGCTAGGATTAAAGGCATGCACCACCATGCCCGGCTTAAAGATGGTTCTTAGCTGCCATGTGGGTGCTGGGAATTGAACCTGGGTCCTCTGTAAGAGCAGTCAGTGCTCTTTACCACTGAGCCATCTCTCCAGTCCCTGCATGTTGGACTTTGTCAAAGGCCTTTTTCTATTGAGGTAAACATGTGATTTTTATCTTAAAGGCTATGTGCATGATTTTTATGTTTATTGACTTGTGTATATGAAACATCCCTGCATCTCTGGAATAAATATGACTTTATCATGGTAGATAATCATTGAAACATTTATATATATATTTTATTGTATTTTTGTGTATGTCATACAAAAATCTTAATCATCTTTATATGCCCTCCCCTATCTGCACATTCCTATAGACCCCCTAAACACATCTCATGCATTCTGTCATATATGTTAAGGCCTAGTGAATCAAGTTTATATACCGAGATGTCCTTTCAGTACATGTTCATCCACTGGAGTAGAGTCACCCTTGATGTGTATCTACATGTTGTTTCCGTGTATTTTGTTGAGAGTTTTTCAATCATTCTTCATTAGGGATATGGACCTATAGTTTTATTTTTGTTTGTGTGTTTTCCTGATTTCTTTGGTTTCTTTGAAGGAGTTTTGGGGTTCTCCCTCTGTTTCTATCTATTTTGGATAATTTCAGTAATATTATTTAAGAACTTCTTGGGAGGTCTGGTAAAATTCTGCTGTGAATTATCTGGGCCTGGGATTTTTTTTTAGTTGGGAAGCTGGGTATTACTGTTTCAGTTTCCTTATTTATTATTATGGGCTTATTTAAGTTGTTGATCTCTTCTTGGTTTAACCCACCTTGGGGGGTCCATTGAATTTAAATATTTGTCCATTTCTTTTAGGTTTTAAATTTTAATAGAGAATAGATTTTAAAAGTATTCCTTGTAATGTTCTGGATATTTTTAGTATCTGTTTTGATGTATCCCTTTTCATCATCTGCTGTTTTGGTTTGGTCTTTCCTTCTTTTGGTTAGCTGGGCTAAGTATCTGTCTATCTTCTTTATTTTTTCAAAGAACCATTTTTTGTTGTTTTATTGTTTTCTTTCTTTTGATTTCATTGATTTCTGCTCTGACTTCTATTATTTCTTCTGGTTTGCTGCATTTGGGTTTATTTTGCTTTTCTAGATTCTTGGGTTGTACCATTTAATCATTTGTTTGTGTTCTTTTTGTTGTTGTTTATGTAGGTGCTATAAGCTTCCTTCTTATGATAGTTTTTAATGTGTCCCAGGAGTTTTGTTTTGTTGTAGTATCATTTCATCTAGAAATACTAGTTCTATATCTCTGTAGTGACTGCTGCCTCCTGCAAAAACAATCTTCTCTGACCAAGCTTCAAAGCAGCCCAGGGCTTTGGGTAGAAACATGAGTATTTCAGAGATAATTTGACAACATGCCCATTTACCAATTAACAAAAACAAGTCCTACAATGGGGCCTATGAGTTCCCAAGCTGTGGACTTTTGTCTAGGACTACAGTATTAACATTAGGTTCTCTCTTATGAAGCAGACTTCAAATCTAATCAGAAAGCCATTAGTTATCTCACAGCAGCTATATTCTGCCCATTACTACAGCTTTTAATATATACATTAGATTTAATGTACCAAGGACTCTGTGGGCAGTTGATGCTGCCCACACTGTTTAGTCACTGAGCAGGTTTTGGATTCTGAATATCACTAAGCCCTGATACTCAGTTCCAATGGGGAGCTATAGAAGAATTTTGAGTCATATAGGTCAAGGATTTTTAAACTTTTCACCTAATTTTTTATATGATCCTGTGTATATTGGTATATAATATGGATATGCAAATCAAACATTCACTGATAATAAGCAATAAATTTTTAACACAATTTATTTTATAACATGAAATTTTACCTTCTCTTAAAATTCAAAGTAAATTTCCATGCCAATAAAATAGGAATGATTATTTACTTTTATGGAAAGGGTTGAATCCTGGCTGGGTGTTTGATACTACAAGATGAGGAGCATTTTCAACATTTTTGAGAGTTGATCACTGTTCTTATTTTATAATCATCAATACTGAGAATGGCACTTCAGATAAATACAAAATGGCAGACTTATGCTTAGGGCCATTTCAGAAACTGTTGCAGAATGCATAATTTATTCATCAAGTCAGCAACTCAAAGAGCAATTTTAAAAATGAAACATTCTAACAAAATACAATAGAAATAGACACCAATCTGAAAAGTGATGGAAAGTAAATGCTAAAAGGTCTGTTTTCCATTATTAAGCTGATATGTTTCTGTAAATGCAGAACTGTTTGTACATAGGCTAAAACACTGCAATTTATAACATACATTATGCAGATTTTCAGGAAGCAGTGACTGGCAAGGGGTGGTATGATGGCATACACAGACAACCTGAGCATGTTGCCTGTTCTGAAGCCTGGCTGCAGTGAATCCCCACCATGCAGCAGTAACAAGCAGTGCCACAAACACCTCAGAAAAATCCTGTGTGATTTTGAATTAAGTTTTGGTTACTGCATATTTAGAACCATTGATTGTTGCCAAATGTTTCACAACCCTTCACATTTAGTTACATGATGCCATTTAGGGTCACAACACATGGCTTAAGAAAGTGTGCTCTGAGGCTGGAAAGATGGCTCAGTGGTTGAAAACACTCGTTTTTCTTACAGAAAATTCGGGTTCAAGTCCTAGCACCTACATGGCTGCTAACAACATTCTATAACACCAGTTCCAGGGGATTCAATGTCCTCTTCTGTCCTCTGGAGGTGCTGCACAACATGGGTGCATTTACATACATACAGGTATAACATATATACATATATACATACATACAATAAAATACACATAAAATAAAAACAAATAAAAATTTCTAAAAGTACCTGTGACCTGTAAATTAGGCTTAGTTCAAGCTCTCTACGCAACAATTGTCATGATATCTGAACACTTTTTCTAGTAACTCTTCATTTCTCATGTCTCCATTGTCTCTTTTGCAGAGGAGTAGACGCGGCTTGTTTGTTTGTTTGATTCTGCAATGTACTGTCTTCCCTGAAGGGGAGACACCTTCTGGTTCAGTCAGTGATCTTTGGGACCAGATCACTCATGTCTAAGGGCAGAAGAAGATGGATGCACCAGCTCAGACAACAAATTCGCTCTTCCTTTACCTTGGTTTTCTATTCTGGCATTCAGAGGATTGGATAATGCTACCTGCATCAGTGAGGTTAAATAGCTCCCAGAAACACATCACGGTCACACTAGGTATAATGTTTTCGCAGCTGCCTGAGCTTCTCTTGACTTATTCAAGTTGATGCATTAACCGTGATGTAGATGTCTTGGGCCCCTCAGCAGAAGACATTCATCTCTGTTTTATGTAATGGCCCTCTGGCACACCCAACCCTCTGAGCCTGCCGACTCCTTTCTTATTGATTTGGGAGGGCAGTTCTGATATTCCGATGACTGTCATTCGTTCCAGGCCCTCAAAGAATAAACACCTCATTTTCATAGTACTGCCTATTGGGACCATGCCAAGAGCATTAAATCCCGAGTCAGGAGAGTTTTCTGACATGAGCAGCGCCCCATACCCCCTTTATTCAAGTTCTTTATCCTGCACCCTCAGGTTGTCTCTCACAATATCTATCCTCAGGTTTGTTCCTCTGGTTGTTTCCAACCATATCCCAAAGCTGTTTCTATAATGACCCTTTCTTTTTACAGCAGGGACATATTTTGTCGCCGTCTGTTCATGATGATCTTTAACTCTTGTTGTTGGTCAGAAGCACCAACAGGAGGTAGAGGCACATGAGTGTCCAATAATTTCAGTGTCACAACACCACAAGGATATGATTTCGCAATCAGAAATTGCGCCTTTTATTGCTATTTTATTGATAAATTATTGAGTTTGGGAATACTTTGTTGTGAGACTGAATATTAAGATAAATTCTTTTTACTTACTGTCTAAATTTTAGTTCTCTTAGAATCAGATGCTGGACAAAAAGATTAAAATGAAAGTGGTTCATTTTATAGGTGATCCTAGAAAAAAATGGAGAAATGAAGAAGTGAGATACAGAAGCAAGTAATAAAGTTCAAATCAATAACCATGTGCAGCTAAGGGCAGCGGGAGTTTCGTTCTGAGAGGATTGACTCCCAAGTTTGTTCTAGTCTTCTCTTCTCTTAGTGTCCTGGATTCTGCTTGTTATAGACTATTACTTGGAGAATTCATAAAAATTTCAAATTCAGTGTATCCATAACTGAATTTAGCACATTTTTCTAAATCTAAAATGGCTACTCTTTCTGGATTCTCTAAGTATGCTTATGACTGGAACCTCAGTCTGTACAAACGTTAGTCAGAAATCGAGACTAATGTAACTTAACCTGTTTCTATATTTCTCAGTCATTCCAACCTAATATTGTGCCTTTATTCTATTTTCCCCTCCACCCACATGGTTGTAGTGGAGTCTATCATTATTCCTACCTGGATAACTTGCTGAATCTTAATTGGTCTCTCTGCTTTACATCGATCCATTTTCCACAGTTCAATTGCTGCCACATGTCCAACAGGAAGTTTGACAAATTGTTCCTCTACTTAAGTCTGAAATGATTCCTAGCTCTGGAATCATTCTGGAGACACAACATCTTCATTAAGCGGGTATTCCAGATCCCTGATGATCCAGCTTTTCCTTTGTACTCAATTCTTGAAGTCTAGATTCCAACATCCTAAACTGCTTGTGATCAAAACAACTCGTGTTGTTTTCTCTAGAAGCTCTTCAGCAAACAGGTGGTAATTTCTCAGGTCCCAGCCTAGGGCTTTCTTTCTAGGCATCTTTCCTTCGTAATGACCTTGAATGGTTTGGTTAGATAGTTTTGTACTCCCATTTTATTGTTATTGTTATTCAAATTCCTTTAGGGTGTATAGTATTGTGGGAAGACAGCAATCATCTCTTCATTATCTATTCCTTTTTTTCCAGCAACTACCTACAGTAAATAAATATTTACTGTTAATTAGATTATTTCTTTTAGCTCATTACAAAGGTAGGAGTGGATCCTAGCACCAAATTCTTATAAGTAAGTATATATCCTGAATTAACTGCAGGAACCAGGTAAATTAAAAGTAACCAGGAAGGTAAAGGCAAAGAAGGAACTTGAGACAGAAGACTAGTAGGTGACAGGTGTTACTAAGGGAGAAATGGATAAACAAGTATCTAAACATGTGGGGAGAAGAAAGGTTATAGAAGAAAATGAGGAGATAAAGGGAAAGAAGGAGACTAAGAAGGGTGTGGCCATAGGAGACTGGCATTATCAAGGGAGAAATGGAAAAAATGGGGACACTTTAAATGGAGAAGACATGTAGGGAAGGCTAGACAGGGAGAGGGAGAGAGGAGAGATAAATAATGCCTAGCTAGAGTAAAAAACCCTGAGGGAATCATGTTAGTCTAACAATCTATTGCCAATTACATGTACAATATCACTACAAGAGTCCATGTGCAAAGCTGAAGGCTACATAAAAAGAAACAGTACTAGACAAGAGATACCTTCCTTCGAGTTATTGGCCAGGGTAGTACAAGAGACTCCCAAAATTACACAGGCTATTGCCACAACCCTTGAATAAAAAGGTAAGACCCTATTGCTGAAGACAGGACATACTTAGGAGATCATATTTACAGAAATGGTATTGGAGCAGGAGGACACCTCTCTTAAAGGGTAGCTCTCATAGCATTGGAGAGCACTATGCAAGCTACTAAAGGCGATCATCAGTCAATGGTCCAACATCAGCCTCAAGACCAAATATCCATATCAATAACCAGCACAGCATACAACCTCAGTGCAAAAGTAGCACTTTCATCTTGGAGGCAATCAAATAGCTGACTAATTGGACTTAAACCCACTCAGTGGGAGGAAATTCATGTAAGGTACTGTAAACCTAGCCAGGTGCCATGGTGTCATTAATCTTAGTGAAATTCTAAAGGTTGATATATCCTTAGGCTAAGTTAACATCTTAGTAACTGCCAAATAGGTATCCTTATATTTACAGAAAAGTATCCCAGACACCACTCAAAAAAGAACCTTCTTTTTCACCAGATGAAGAATAACACAGAGTCCCACAAGTGGAGACACATGGTCTGTGAATTGCTGAAGCCTAAGCAACACATCTACAATACCTTGAAACCTAAGGCCCACACAATATAGAACAAGGAGCCAAGAGGACATTAATTAACCTCTCAACTCTAGTTATGGAAGCTCCCCCATGCAGTAGGAAGCCAGGAACTGAAAAGGGCATGAATGCTTGAATCATGGAGATTAGGGGTCTACAGAGTGTGTGGGTCCATGGACAGGTCACCTATATTCAGCTTCACTCACCCAGGGTTCAGGGAACATTGTGGAAGAGGGAGTAGAAAGATTGTAAGAGTCAAGGTGGTGGTGCAAAACCATATAGAAATGAGTCCTACAAGCTCTTGGGACCCTATTCATATGAACCTACAGCATTGGTGTCAGCATGCATAAGACCCATGCAAGCTCAACTAGACAAAAACCCAACATGGAACTGCAGAAATGGGTAGCAGAACCCCATCTTAGCTGAACAAATCTGGCAGCAAATTATGGTTGGGTGAGGAAGAACTGGTCTTCTTTAAGAGAGGGACTCTGGATAAGCTGACTAGAGCTCAGAAGATGAACTGGCACTGAGGAATGTCCAGGGAGAGTAACTTGGCACAATAGACCCTAACCCAAGTGACAGAATGTGTCAATTCCATGGGAAGGCTATGAGAGGGTGCTAGTGGAGAAGCGCGTATAAAGGCTTAACAATGATTGAAAATTTATGTATGAAACACAAAATTCAATCAAAATAAAAATAATAAAATAAAATAAATAGGAGTTATATAACATATTTTACTTTATATGAATTTTCCCTAATTGCTTCTATTTTAACAATACCTAGTATCATGTTTATTATATAGAAAACACTTGATAAATATTAGTTGAAATAAAGACCTTACATTGAATGGCAATGTTAAGAAATATGACACATTACAATTTTGGACAAAATACCTAATAAGGATAACTACTGTAGGCATGTTTGTGCATAGGTTGAAAAGTAATTTTCAGGTTCCCAAGGTTATCTTTCTTCATAATTACATATGAAATATAATAACACATGGAATCGATGTCATTTATAACTGAATCCAAGATGCAGAAATACATGTTAAATAATATCTGTGACTATTGCCCTAGTTATTTTATGGAAATAAATAATTCACATACTAAAACTTGAGAAAAATGACAAATCCTCACAATGGCAATGAAAATCATTACCATTCCAAGTTCAGTGCATATTTTAAGATAAGGGTGGAGAGGGCATCCTTGGGGAATTATCTTAGCAGGGAAGCCAAAGAATTCCCCCTATAAATTTTTTGCTCCACAGGACTAAATGTTAAACAGCTTCATGGTTGGAAAATATATTCTACTTCTACTAGCTAAATCATTCTCCATGGCTCGGATCATCTTTTCCTAAATTTGTTATGACATACTCCTTCAAGGTACAGCTTAGCAGCGCCTTAGCCTCTGTCACATTCTTTCCCCCTTGTGAGGAATGCCTGAGCTCTTCACACCAAATAACTTCTGTCTTTTTGTTTTCCTCCCTAGAAAACATAAGGCCTGCCTCATTTGAAGAGGGTTCTTGTCAGACAAGCAAGACACCAGGACATCCTGTTTTAAAGAGAGGTTACCTGGTGCCAAATGACACTTTCGAAAATACTTAGTATCTTGGTGTGGAGATCCTCATGACATTTGATGAGAGGAAAGGAAAATGGCTATTCAGATTTGCTTTCAGCTCTCTGCCATATTGTGCTCATTTCATTCCTTTCCTTCACAAAAGAAAACAAACCACTCTGATGAAGTTCTATAATAGAATCACAGAAAAAAAAATCAGTAACATGCTTGTTATAGTCCCAATTCTTGGAAATTTCATGAACAGAGTAAGTGACAGAATTAGTGATCTTCAACTTAATGAAATGAGCATATATTCAAAGATGTTCGTATTTTTTTCTGCTGTTCTTATTTGTACATAAGGCAAAAATTCAGGAAGCTTAACCGAGGAATAGTGCCTACCATGAGATACAGTAGAGTTCTTTTATTAACATTTTGTCGAATCTGGAGCCAACCCAAGCTTAATGGAGATCTGCATGAAAACCTGATTCACATTGAATTCATAGTTTGGTATGAATTTCTGAAAAGTTGCCAAGTCTGGCATCAATGGAAGGATTATATATTAAAAATAAAATCCTATTTCCCATGGAGTTTGGCCCATCAAAATACTTAGGTATTTTTCCCCAGTTGTTTCAAATGTTCTGAGAAAAACCAAATTACATCCATTTATGCATTGAAATTACTGCTAATTTTCTTCATGAAAACTAATGAAAGTTTGTAGAATTTTTCTATTGTCTAAACAAGACATTTATAAAGAAGATTAATGTTTAGAGAAGACTGTGTGGCACACAAAGATAGTAAAGTTTTTTATGAGTGCCAAATTTTGTTTCATGTTTTAAACAGTCTTAATTTGGTTTTCACATTTTTCAATTCTTATAACCTTTTTAGTTTCATATTATCATGGTTATATTTATATTTGATGTATCTGGAATTATACTGCCCTCTAAAAGCTTTATGCCACATATCCAGTGGTCTTTGGGATATCTTCAACTTAGTAAGTTAATATCTTTAGAGTTTAATTCACTTCTCAGTATAATTCAATAGAAATTGCTACTGAGGGGTAATGATTTCAAATATTTAATTTTAATTTTATAAGTGTTAGTGTACTAGCTGTATGTATACAAGTGCACCTCTGTAGTCAAATGGTCATGGAGTCAGATGAGGGTGTCAAATCCCCTAGAACTGCAGTTACAGATGGTTGTTAGCTGCCATGTTGGTGCTGGGAACTGAACCCAGGTCCTATACAAGAACAGACAGTGCTCTTGATTCCTGGGCTATCTCTCCAGGCCCAAGATAATTAGTTTTAAAGCACTGCTTCATTGTCTGTCTATCTATCTATCTATCTATCCTCTATTTTATCTATCTATCTATCTATCTATCTATCTATCTATCTATCTATCTATCATTTATCTATCTATATCTTCATATATAGATATGCCTTTAAACATTTTTTATTTTTTATTTTTATTTATTTCTGTATGTGTATCAATGTACTGTCTGCATGCAGGTCTGTGCACCCATGTCGTGCAACGCTGCGGAGGTCAGAAGAGGGTCTCGGATTCCCCTGGAGCTGGAGTACTCCTGGAACTGGAGTTTCAGACGGCTCTCGGCTGCCATGTGGGTGCTGGGGATCGAACCTGGGTCCTCTGCAAGAGCAGTCGGCGCTCTTAACCGCTAGGCCATCTCTCCAGCCCCTAGATATGCCTTTAAAGGCACTAGTCCACCTGTTTTCCTTTTAAAGCCATTGGATGTTTAGCTATATACATGAACATTTATAATTATTAATCTATATAAATGTGAAAATACAATTATAGATCAAATTTCCATATGACTTACATACACACAGAGCATTGTGTTTTGTGCTAATGAGTGTTCAGATATGATAAGGCATTTAAGATTTTTTTTTGTTCTAATTTTAATAGCAACACCTGTTTTATGTTAAAAAATCGCTGGCATCCTACTAAAAGTGCATATATAGCAGAATGGAATTCAGGAAGGGAAAAGGTGATGGTGACTGGAGAGGTTATAATTTGTTTAAAATATTATATCAGTAGTTCAACTTCCTTTTTTCATGTAAAACCATCACCAAAGAGTATATTTTTGAATGAGAGATATTCAGTCATTTTTAACAATGTGTAGGCAATTTGGTATATTATTTTCTAACAGCATAAGCAGAAATATTCTATATAGTGTAAAGCCTTACATGTTAAGATGTCTACTTCTAAATATATAATTAACTTGCCATATGGAAATTTTTTGTCTACACACTGAATGAGTGGGACTGAAATAGATTTAATTTTAAAAATTTGCATTTCTACAAAAGTCATGTGTTATACTTAAGAGATTCACTGGAATTTAGGTGTTATATTTAATAAGTCATTGTCAATTGGAAAATATTGAGTTTAAACTTTCTATTTTATTACAAAATTATCTTCCAGGAAAGCTATTGAGGAAAATGTTATTGTAGACCCAAATTGACAAACTATTTTCTAGCAAGATAAAGGAATCAATGCATATTTCATGGATTCTTTAGCATAAACATCTGAAAATAATATGTGTATCCATATATTTATTTGAGTTTACTAAGAACAAATATTAGATATTTATGTATTTCATATATATATATATGAAACCTAAAATTGTCTAGAAAGAACATTTTTCAAAAGAAGGTATATCAAGGTCCTTAGTAACTTACTTTTGTGATTCTAGGGGTGCTCATGTATTTAAATTTTATCACAGAAACATATTCTTGGTCTCAAAGTTATAACCTTGGTGACAAGTTGAAATCTATGCCACAAGTGCAATGAAAGTCAATGACACATTTATTTTACTTGATGCTTATATATTGGCATATGTATTTTGAGTATATTTCCACATATAATATTTCAGAATCTTAGGATATAGACTACAAATGTGATGCACCTCAATATACTCATCCAAATAAGCTTCACCTCGGAGTGATTCTGAACTCTATAATCTAAACCAAATTATTATATCTTAGGAACAGAAGCAAAACCATATGGATGACAGATGAAAAAGTATTTCTCTTTGTTAGAAATAATAGTATACAAAAATCCCATTTATGTGTGCTCAGGGTTATTGGTGCTTGACTTTGGGCTTAGAGCTTCTACCTCTAATTTCTTTCTCTCTTTTCTCTATCTCTATCATATTACCAAGTCTACTGATGCATATGCCTATCTCTCTCTACTGGAGATCACAACCAGATTTTGTACATACTAAGCATGGACTCTACCACTGAATAACATCAAAGACTCTATCATTGACTTCCAATATAGGAGACAATATGGAAATCATTGTAGTATAATTTATTTCCTACTAAATTATATCCCACTTTGTGTTCTTTGACCAAATATTAAATGACTACTTGTAAAATATTTTCTCTCTTGCTACAAAACAGGTGATATTTCTTCAAAACCATATCTGCAACACTTCAACTTATATTAGTTGTCCAACCATACAATAGATGTCTGCTATTGCTTACCCAGAGCTCATATAGTTCAAGGGATGACTCCCAACAGCTTTTCCTTCAACTTTAGAGATCAGTTATACAGGTTGACCACATTTGACTATAATAAAGGGTCCCATACCTTACCCTTCAGGTTTGACCACTTACTCCAACAGCATGAAGAACTTATGGAGAAACTTTACAACAAACATTCTGTTGAAGAGGAACATAGGGTGAAGTCCAGAAGAGTCTCAGGCCAAGAACTCCTAATACTGTGTGACACTGGGATACAACACATTTGTAGCCATGGATACAATCACAACTCACTGATGATTAACTCAATCTCTAGCCTTTCTATAAACTCAAGAAGTTAAGAATGGGCCGAAGATGACAAGTTTCTAAGCAAAGCATAGTGTGTCTGGTTACTAGAAGGGGCCCACCAATAGTGCCTTATTAGAAGAAAGGAGCACCAAGCATCCTGATTAGAAGAAAGGAGCACCAAGCATCCTGATTAGAAGAAAGGAGCACCAAGCATCCTGATTAGAAGAAAGGAGCACCAAGCATCCTGATTACAAGAAAGGAGCACCAAGCATCCTGATGACAAGAAAGGAGCACTAAGCATCCTGATTACAAGAAAGGAGCACCAAGCATCCTGATTACAAGAAAGGAGCACCAAGCATCCTGATTACAAGAAAGGAGCACCAAGCATCCTGATTACAAGAAAGGAGCACCAAGCATCCTGATTACAAGAAAGGAGCACCAAGCATCCTGATTACAAGAAAGGAGCACCAAGCATCCTGATTACAAGAAAGGAGCACCAAGCATCCTGATTACAAGAAAGGAGCACCAAGCATCCTGATTACAAGAAAGGAGCACCAAGCATCCTGATTACAAGAAAGGAGCACCAAGCATCCTGATTACAAGAAAGGAGCACCAAGCATCCTGATTACAAGAAAGGAGCACCAAGCATCCTGATTACAAGAAAGGAGCACCAAGCATCCTGATTACAAGAAAGGAGCACCAAGCATCCTGATTACAAGAAAGGAGCACCAAGCATCCTGATTACAAGAAAGGAGCACCAAGCATCCTGATTACAAGAAAGGAGCACCAAGCATCCTGATTACAAGAAAGGAGCACCAAGCATCCTGATTACAAGAAAGGAGCACCAAGCATCCTGATTACAAGAAAGGAGCACCAAGCATCCTGATTACAAGAAAGGAGCACCAAGCATCCTGATTACAAGAAAGGAGCACCAAGCATCCTGATTACAAGAAAGGAGCACCAAGCATCCTGATTACAAGAAAGGAGCACCAAGCATCCTGATTACAAGAAAGGAGCACCAAGCATCCTGATTACAAGAAAGGAGCACCAAGCATCCTGATTACAAGAAAGGAGCACCAAGCATCCTGATTACAAGAAAGGAGCACCAAGCATCCTGATTACAAGAAAGGAGCACCAAGCATCCTGATTACAAGAAAGGAGCACCAAGCATCCTGATTACAAGAAAGGAGCACCAAGCATCCTGATTACAAGAAAGGAGCACCAAGCATCCCGATTACAAGAAAGGAGCACCAAGCATCCTGATTACAAGAAAGGAGCACCAAGCATCCTGATTACAGGAAAGGAGCACCAAGCATCCTGATTACAAGAAAGGAGCACCAAGCATCCTGATTACAGGAGAGGAGCACCAAGCATCCTGATTACAGGAAAGGAGCACCAAGCATCCTGATTACAGGAGAGGAGCACCAAGCATCCTGATTGCTGCTCTCCTCAGCATTCCTTCAATGAGCTTCTCTAAGTTTCTTCGTCTCCCTCTAGCTTCTCCAAATATAAAATAAGTCCAAACGAGCTCTGGTTAATAATAAAATAACATAATTTAGATAGACAGTAATACCAGCATTGGTAGGGGAATCATGAGCTCAAGGGTAGCCTGAGCTACATCTCTAGACCCAATCCTAAAAACAAGCCCCCAAATGCTAAAGTAAGCAAGTACATTGCTCTTTTAACAATTTGAAATACTGTGTGTGTAATTTGATTAACTTCATTTTTTACTTTTTTTAAATTTTGAGTGCATGAGTACATTACCTGCATATGTGTAAGTGCACCAAAGTTGTGCAATGCCTGTGGTGGTCAGAGAGGGCATTGAAGTCCCCTGGAACTTGAGTATGGATGGTTGTTAGTCATCATATGAGTGCTGGGGATTGAACCTGGGTCCTCTGCAAGAGCAGGCAGTGCTCTCAGAGAGGAGTCCTCTCTCCAGACCCTGCTCAACCTCATTTTTTTTGGGGGGGGTCTTTTTGAGACAGGGTCTCCCTGTAGCTCCAGCTATCTTGGAACTCACTATGTAGACCAGGCTGGTCTTGAATTTACAGAGATAGGCCTGCCTTTGCCTCCCAAGTGCTGGGATTAAAGGCATGTGCCATTATGCCCTGAACTTCAACCTCATTTTTAACATGAGTACCAGAATAAAAATAGAAACATACACTGGAAGAGGTTTAAAGGATGAATGCTATTAAGGAAGGAATACACTTTGTAGAATTAATTAATGCACCATACAAATCTTTGGAGACATTTTTGTCAGAAATTATCCAGATTTCAGATTTTTAAAATACCAAATAGTTATATTACAGGATCAAAAATACTGTTTTATTTGCCAGAACCCTAGTTTAATAGAATTATGAACACCAGGACATGATATTGCCACATTTGGAGTGTTTGCATCAAACCAAATATTTAAGTAGTCTGGCCTTCTTAGGAATGTATTTATTGTGACCAATGGAAGCAATTCTCCAAACTAAGCTCCCTCAACCCAGGTGTTTCAGATTGACACTAAAGCTATCCAACACAGTTAACCCCTTGTCAACTTGACACATGAAACACATCACTATTAAATCATAACTTTTCCATTTCTTGTCCCCAAGATATGATGTGAATATTAATGTCATAACTTAAGATAGTACAACCATAAAAACCTTAAAAATACAAACACTTAAAAGTTAAGTCTCTTTTAAAAGTCTTTTAACTATGGGCTCCTATAAAATCCAAAACAAGTACTGTCTTATTTCAAAGGGAAGAATTTGGCACACCTAAGCAAAATTTATGTCCAGCAAAGTAGCTCAAGACTGGACATATGGGATTCACTCACAATTTTCTGGCCTCCAAAGGGTTTCAGAAACTCTACTTCTCTGACTCTGCCATCCACAGCACACACAACTCATCTTGAAGGCCCAGGCCAGGTCCATTCCACATCTGCTTCTGCTGTTGGTGGTCATCCCATCGTTCTGGCATCTCTAAAAATATGGGATCTCCATGGAAACTGAGGCTTCTCCTTCACCAATGGGCTCTTCTAACTTCTCTTGGGGCAAAGGCTCAGATTCTCTTCATGACCCTGCAACCCTGGGTCTTCACTGGAACTGAGGCTGCACTTTCACCAATGGCCTTTTCTGGCTTCTCACATTGCCAAGCCTCAGCTACTCTCTCTGAATCCTTCACACTGTCAACACCAGAACCATATAGGAGTTCTTACACATTACCAAGTCCTGCTTCCAGCTTGAGATAGAGGCTCAGGCTCCACAGCAATAAACTTTATTTACTCAATGAGTTTTCCAGCTCAAAAGTTACAAATGCTTCCATAATCCTCCCCCAAATGCCAAGGTCAGATCTTTCACAGCAATAGTCCACTCCCTGGTACCAATTTCGGTTCTACTTTGCTTTCAATCACTGTAACAAAACACTCTGACGAATATTAACTTGGGGAACAAAGGGTTTATTCGTCTTACATCTCTCAAGTCATGGTTCATCACTTAGGGAACCCAAGGCAGGAACTCAGAGAAGCAACCTGGAGGCAGGAGCTGAAGCACAAGGCCATGGAGGAATGCTGCTTACTGGCTTGCTTCCCTGGCCCATGCTCAGCCTACTTTCTTATATAACACACAACAACCTGCCCAGGGGTGGCACCACCCCTGTGTGCTGGACACTCCCATGTCACTCAACAATCAATAAAATACTCCACAGACATGGTCACAGGCATGTCCAGGGGAGGCAGTTCCCCAGTTTAGTCTCCCTCAACCCAAGTGTGTCAAGTCGACACAAAAGCTATCCAGAACAGTGCTACAATGACAGCTTTGACAGCCTGGTGCCAGCACCGTCCCTTCTGACTGTACCTTGTACAGTGATAATCCACAGTGTCTCATAAGCATTACAACAAACATAGTAAAGTTAAATGAATACTTTTATTAAATTTTTATTTATTATTTGTATTTTTATGCATATGAGTGTGTATTGCCTGCATGCATGGAAATTCACCCTTATCATGCAATACCCAAGGAGGCCTTCCCAGAGAGGCCAGAAGAGGGTGTCAGATCCTCTGGAAGTGCATGGTTGTTAAACACCATGTGAGAGCTGGGAATTGAACCGAGATCCTCTGCAAGAGCAACCAGTGCTATTAACCACTGAGCCATCTCTATGGCCTAATAAACAGTCTTTTCCAGGACTACTTCTTTAAGTCTTTAAGTACAGACACCTAATAGTATTTTGATCAAGATCTTTAATAATATACACCATATTTTATATCAACGGGGAGTTAAAAAATAAACATTTGATGTCCAGAAAGGGGATTCATGTGATGTGATTAAACTTTGGCATGCATGCGGAAGAACCTGGTTCCCATGTAACATACCTTGAAATGTGCTGAAATGCAGTGAAGAAAACTTCCAATCCCTTTAGCTGAACCTGATAATTCTATCCAATCAACGTAGAAAACAGAAGGCTAAAGACTAATCTCACTTAGAAATATAAATGAAAATCCCAATCCTCAATAAAATATTAACAAACAGAATTCGGCTGTACACTAGAAGAATAATTCACTATGGCCAAGTGGGATTCCATCCAGGAATCCAAAACTGATTCAATATTTTAAAATGCATTAATAATATCTAGCATATTAATAAGTCAAAGGAAGAAAAAACAAGTGATGTTTTCAGCATATGTTGATGTGACATTTGAAAAATCTAATTACCATTGCTGATTCAAAAATAAAAAAAGTTGTAAAGAAAAAGGAATAGATAGAAGTTTCATTTCCATGAAAAAAATCTGTATTGCAGCTAAATGTAATGTAATGAGGGAGACCCTGGAGCAATGCACTTAAATACATGCTGATTCCCAACCACTATTAGAATTGAAACTAATGAAGAAATGTTTGAAGCATTGGCATAAAAGGGACTGCCAGTATTTCATCCATTTATTCCTTGCACGAATTAAGGGCCTTCTAACTATCAGTCACATGTCTTATGATGCAGTGAAAATGGGGATGATCTGGCTGCACTCCTGGAGTTTATACTAAAGTGAAGCAAATGCACGCCTGGATGGAGAAAAACCCAACAGACTAGCAATTGCCTTTTTCAAACTTAATTGGTTATTAATGAGTAACAATGAGCAGAAGGAATGGAGGTGGATGGGATGCAAACACATTATATACATGTATGAATATTAAAAATTTAAAATAAAGACAGTTTACTGAGATATATTTTAAAACCACACCTAAGAATATTTTTAATTAAAAAATAAAATATACTTTTCAAGAACATGAAAATGATAATTAATGTATATTGTCTACTTGATTGGATTGAGAAATGCCTAGGGCATTGATGAGACACCTCTTTGGTGTGTCTGTCAGGAGTTTCCAGAGAGGATTAACAGAGGAGGAAGGCCTGCCTTAAGTTTGGACAGGAGGAACCCAACAATCAAAAGTAGCTTCTTTGATGAGGAATGAAATGAACATTTTTCTATAAACATGAGGATGCACACATATATAGAACAAAGTAAGAAATGATGTTGGTTTAGAGATGTAGCAAAGTAGGGCTTTCTCTAGGATCTATGATTTCTCTGTCCATGTGTATTTGAGAATTTATATGTGTATGTGTGGTATTGTAAACATATACAAATACACATATAAATTCCTTAATATCTCTACAGTAAGTAAAATCCTGATGCTAAACACAACACAGTTCTTAGAAGAAATGTTACTTAATCTACAAATATCTGGGATTGAGTTGAAAAATGGGTTCAAAGAACAAACAATCATGAAAACAATATTGACATCAGATTTTAAGTCATTTCTGTAGAACTAGGTAACTAAAATAACATGGTACCAGGATAGGGATAAACAATTCGGTGATGCAGAATAATTAGTAAACATATTGAAGCATTTGCTGTACTTCACTGTATGGCACAGACAGCATTTCAAATCATTGGGGAAAATGGTTACACAGTCAGTGATAGTCACTGAAAATAAGACCAGAGTGGAATCCCAACCTCAAGCTTGACACTAGAATGGACTTCAGATAAAAGTTTAAACATTTAAAAATGTAAACACAAATGTCTTGTGAGATTCAGCTGTTATGAAATTCTTGACTTGGCAAAACATGTAGACATCATAAAATATTTGGCTTTAGTATATACAAACATTTAAACTGTAATGAGAACATAATTTTATAATCTATAAAAATTTACTTTTCTTAGGCATTTTCAAATGTATGATACGTTCGCTATTAACTGGGTGACCATAGCGAGTAATAGATGTCTTTAGTTATTTCTCTAGTTTATTTTTATATCAATTAACCCAATCTTCCCACCTGCCCGGATAACACCTACTATCTATTTACTAAGTAATATTTCATGGTGTCTGTCTTTCTGTCCTAATGTTGTTACAAATGATAGAATGCCTATTTTTTAATTTATTTTTTTATATTTTTTTATTGATGCTTTATGTATTTCATACATCATTTTCCAATTCAGTTCAGGCATATATCCCTTTCCCTTCACCCCAAGCCACCCCTACCCATCCCAGATCATGCATTCTGCTGTAACTTTTCTGCATCTTTGTCTTTTTTGTTTTGTTTTCATTTTTTTTAACAAAAAGTGATAATTTGTGAGTACAAGCATCCTTCATGTAAAACCAATTTGCAAGCAGTTGTGCCCAAACCCACACAGCTCATGGGTCCCACCATCCAGCAGGGGGGGGGCTTGTATGTTCAATCAAGTTGATCAAATGAGTGTCCAGTTGTAGTTTCACCATTCACCCCAATCACAGCTCTTACATTCTACCATGCCCCCTCTTCCACAGATTGTTCCCTAGGCTTAGAAAAGGGGCACAGGTACATATAATTGCATTCTTTTATGTGTTATATGTTGTAAGTGTATCTGTGGTGTTAATATTTTGAGAACATTTTGATGATGTAGATGGTGTGCAGTGTTCTCTCAGTCTGGTATACACTATTCAGAAGTGTTCAAATTTCCATGTATACCAGACTGAGAGAACACTACACACCATCTACATCATCAAAATGTTCTCAAAATATTAACACCACAGATACATTTACAACATATAACACATAAAAGAATGCAATTATATGCAACAATAACAGAACTGATATATGAATATGATAAGAGGAAGGAAATTTTTAATTTCATACATAAGCATCATATTTACATGATCTCCACCCTTTCCCAGCTCCACTCCAACTTTTCCCATACCCCACTGATTCCCTCTCAGTTTCTTCTTTTTTAATTATTACTCTTATGTAATCACACATAAGTTTATAGATATACTTGTATCCCTTTCTCGCACTATTTAACATATAATGACCTAAATCCATTTAGTGGCGACCGTGTGTACATATGTTTAGGGCTGACCACTTGGGATTAGACAATTTATCAAGGAACTAGTCCCTAGGGAAAACTGATTCTCTCACCCTGAGTATCTATTGGTTGCCTACAGCTATTCATCTTAAAATGGGATCTTGTGAAAACTCCCAACCCACATTGGCTTGGCAAGTGTATTTGTCTGTATGCAGATCTTGGTAGCACACTGTGGAGATGAAATGGGTGCAGCGTCCCTATAGTGTCTAGAATGCACTATCTGTCATGAGGCATCCTGTTTCCTCTGACTCTTACAATCTTCTGGCTCCTCTTTCAGGATGTTCCCAGAGCCTTAGGTGTAGAGATTGTATTGCAGATGTCTCACATACAGCAGGGCACCTCACAGTCACTTATTTTCCGCATTTGACAAGTAGTGAAACTCTGCAATAATCTCCACCTGTTACTAGAGAAAGCTTCTTTGACGAGTTATGAGAGGCACACTTGTCTCTCTATAAAAGAATACATATGGGGCTGGAGAGATAGCCTAGCGGTTAAGAGAACCGACTGCTCTTGCAGAGGACCCAGGTTCGATCCCCAGCACCCACATGGCGGCTGAGAACCGTCTGAAACTCCAATTCCAGGAGAACTCCAGTTCCAGGGGAATCAGAGACCCTCTTCTGACCTCCGCGGCGTTGCACGACACGGGTGCACAGACCTACATGCAGACAGTACATTCATACACATAAAAAATAAATAAAAAACTTTTAAAAAAAAGAATACATATTTAGAATATAGTAAGAAATTACATTTGTTTAGGAAACTGGAGGTATTGCTTCCTCTCTTGGGCCTATGAACTCTCCAATCATGTGTACATAGCTATGTTTACAGTAAGTGCCATGCATTTATCATGCCCTATTGAGCACTACTTAAATCCAATTGAACAGCTGTGGATTAACCCCAAGATAATAGTGCTGCGAAGGCACCAATAGAAATAATTTGATGAACCAGTCATTGCTGTGATTTGTAGGTTTTATAGTTGGGTAGGACAACTGATTGGCTTTTCTCCCTTGGCAGTTTGTATATAGTAACTTTTCAAACTACAAAAGCTAGTCTTGTGGGAGGAGGCTTCCAAGTCAATTCCAGCTCATTTCTTCCAAGTTCTGTGTCCAGAGTATATTGTGTCCTCATCAATAGGGTCACACTTGGGAGGCAGTCAAGGGCTGTGGCAAAAACCTGTATTATTTTGAGAGTGTCTTGGACTATCCTGGCCACAATTTGAAGGGAGGTTTCCCTTGTCTGGCCCTGTGATTTTTGTTATATAGCCTTCGGTTATACACGTGCACTCATATACACATTGTGTATTTATTTTTCACTAGGCTTTTGAAATAATACATAGACTTTATCTCTCTTTATGCTCTTCCCCCTTTTATAGTCCTTCTACCTCCCTCCCACCTTGAGTACCTGGGCCACATCTTCCCAATTCCCTGCCTGATGACTCCTGTGCCAGTCCTACTGTTGATAGAGGATTCATTGCCAGAATATAGAAATAACTCAAAAAACAAAGAATTAAGAAAACATATGACCAATTATCTGTAGGTCAAAATCCTTAGTTGTCCATATATATCCTTAAGTAACAAAAAGGACCAGGGAACTAGAAAGGCATGTAGGGAGAGGGGGAGAAGGAGCTCAAGGAAACATTGTTTAAATGGGCAAGGGCTATGAACGCACAACTCATAGAAGGTACAAATTCCCATTCTCAAAACATGCTAAATTTCATTAAACAAAATATGAAATGACCAAGAGTTCTATTTTTTAACCTATCTTTTCGGTAAGAGACAAAAATCATACCAGCTACTATGGGTGAAGCAATTGTGAATTTTTATATAGCACTGTTTATGCTCTAAATTCATTCAATATAAACATTTTGGAAATATGTCAACGTGTATGCATAGTTCAATTACTAATACTCTTTCAAATATAAATATATAGTAAGTACTAGTATGTGCTACAAGACAGTATATCTGTTTGAATTTCAAAAATATATGTATGTCTTTACTCTCTTAAACAGAAAATTTGAAAATATTAAAGAATTTTTCTTTTTTTATCATTTTTAAACTTTTTCCATAGGTCATACATCATTTCTCAATTGAATCTAGAGTCTCTTCCCTTTCATCTTTAGAGACTATGAATAAATTCTATTGTAATCTCCACATGAAATAGTATGTGGTAGTTAAAAACAGCAAGGTAGTCCTATCTAGCCTATTTTATAAATTGCCCATGATAAATTGCTGGAATTAAAGGTAACAAGACATTCTCTATTGCCTGATCATGTCAACCATAATTTAGCTGGGTAATGGTTATGCATTTCTACAGTGGTCATGTGTTCCCATCAGATGGTGATCAGCTCCTGCATTAGAGACTCACTCCCAGGGGAAGGGGCAGCAAATGTCAATATCTCCCTTTATATCTTTCTCTAATTTGTCAGGTTGTCTTTTGTATTTTACTTTACTATTAATGCAATATATTTTCTTTGATGCATAAATTTATAAAATTATTCATAATTATGGTGTGCTGTGATTTCAATTCATATATATATAGTATTACTTAAATCATGATAGATATCTAAAAAAGGAATAAAATCCAGTCATTTCTTCTGTATTATATTTATAATAAAATACCTACAAAGATTTAAAGATTCTCTCTTTGAGAATGAAACTGAAAATAGAACTCTGTTTTCCACATTTTCTGATTCTCTTTGAGGAAAAGGTTTTTTTTTTTTTTTTTTTCATTTATCCTGGCATACTGAATTTCTAGCGGCACTTCATGAACAAGTTAATAATATACATTCTGAGTTATTGATATGCCCTTGGAGCTTTAAGGCAGTGAGGGCAGCTCTATATTTTCCTCCCTTTTCAGAACATAATCCTTCCTGGGACTCCATGGTCTTCTCCATATTAATGAGGTCCACAGAGCAGAAAGAATGTTAGTTAGATTTCTGGTCTTGGATGTGCTGCGTCCCCTTATCTATCACCTTCCACAGAGAGAAAAAGAATTCAGAGGGCCAATGTTTACTTATCCCTGGCTCAACTGACTCCTAGAAGAGAAAAAGAAATGCTATAGACATTTGTAGGAAGGATTTTGATTACACATATTTCTTTTTTTTAAATTTATTTATTTCTGTATGTGTATGAATGGACTGTCTGCATGCAGGTCTGTGCACCCATGTCGTGCAATGCCGCGGAGGTCAGAAGAGGGTCTCAGATTCCCCTGGAACTGGAGTTCTCCTGGAATTGGAGTTTTGGACGGTTCTCAGCCGCCATGTGGGGATTGAACCCGGGTCCTCTGTAAGAGTGGTCGGCGCTCTTAACCGCTAGGCCATCTCTCCAGCCCCCATATTTCGATGCTTTCTCTCAGGCTAAAAGATAATTTTCACTATAGCCCAACACTGGCTTCCAGTCTTAAGAGGGAGTTTGAGGATTTGGGATTTGGGGAAGATCTAAGATTTGATTCTGAATCATTATAGAGACCATCTCTGGTCTTGGTTCTTACTCCGAGGACTGCATTGCTGAAAGGCAGGTGAGAAAGATCAGCCTTTATTTTGGTTCCTCCTCAAAGACCGAGTGCAGGCAAACCATAGGTTCTTAAAAAGCAATTCACCTTCCTTCTCCCCACTGCTACTGGTGTGTGGTACACTAAATGTGTTTTCTAAGCTGCGACTAGGATCCAACACAGATTGTTTTGTCTGTATGCTGGACGGATCACAGAACAAAGCATTATTTAATGATGGCTAAGCAATTCTTATCATTCACTCTCCACTATTCTGTCAAATACTTGGCACATCAGTTGTCTGAAGATCCGGCAGGTGTGAATGGCATTGATTTGAGTTATTTCCCACCTAAATCTGCAGCCGGAGCTTCCATAGGGCAAGAACCTTTATGGCACATCTCAGCCGTTCCTGACACCTTGAAAACTCATTCCTCTCAGGGAATAACCAGGTCCTCCCAAGGCCTGGCAAGAAAGAAGATGGTGTACTTCAATATGGTCAAGAAACAGTTAATACCCTGGTAGGAAACAGGGATTCCAAACATGGCTTAGCATTTTGTCATGTAAGTGCTCCCTGCTTCCAGTTTGGGAAACTAACCTGCTGGTGGAATAGTACAGCTTTCAAGATGAAAAAGCAAAGAAACATAAGCAGGAAGAAAAAAAATTCCATTTTTGCAGCATACTTTTTTACTGTGGCCACGAAACACATGTGGTGCTTTCTAGTCACATTCCTAGCTCCCAATAAACATTTAAGCATTACAAGAACTCCTTAGATTTTATCTTTTGTGACCCGAAAGCCTTAAGCTGCAGAGATATAATATGAAATAATACTTGCCTGATCAAATTTCCTTTTTCCCATCTCATTTCCTTACCTAAAAGTCTTAATAGTTATTTTAGTGTAGAGATCATTAGATGGATAAATCTTGAAAGAATGATGTGACTAAGGCTTATATATGATTTTTTTCTGATTGCTGAAGATCCTCCATCTCTCCCTGAAAAGTGTGGAGACTTTCATATTGAAACTAAACCTACCAGGAAATGAATAGTCTCACTGCCACACAGGTGGCATACTAACATTGAAGGCTCAAGAGGCACAAGTGCAGAATGAGGGCTGCTAAAACAAGATAGCACACAGACCAAGTCACAGAAGCAACAAAAATAAACATTCTTAAGTCCAGGTGGAAGGTGTCAGTGGATCTGCTTTCTTCTGAGGCCTGCCTTGGTTTATACAATTCTGGTGGTTCCCCTTCTTATCAGGAAACCAGTCTTACTGCTTTTGACCCTCTCCATCCAAACAGTTTAATTTTAATGTAAAGATCTCTTTAAAAGACCTTATCTCCAAACACAGTTACCTTTTGTGGGTTGTAGGGGTAGATGCAGAACATGTGCCAATCATGTATTAAACCAAAGAAACACAGGTGAAATGTAGTAACATTCCTAGGTACTAACAAAAAACATGATGACTGATGAGAAACACTAAATTGAAAAGGATACAGCTTGAGTGATTGTAATAATGGGCCTTCATCTAGTTGTGAACCTGAAGACTCTATTCCCCTCTTAGATCTTTTACTGGGATAAAACTGGTCCCTGAGCCAAGCACAAATCACACACAATATAAAATCCACAGAAGGAGATTTTGTAAAACTGCACTCTAAAATTAAAGTATTTTTGCAACCTAAGCTTGTTTCAGAAAATTCCTTGGACAAGGTTAAACAGAAATATTTTCGGGAGAGTAAAAATTCAGTGATTCTAGAGACTGTGTTTTGAGTGAAGGGCAATTGAGAGACCTTCCTATCTGGATTTGATTTAATTTTGTACAAGAGATTGAACCAGGACCACATGAATGCTAGGATAAACACTCCTACTACTGAGCTGTGGTCTAGTCCTGAGGTTTCATTATCAGGATGAATAGCTAAAAAAAAAAACCACAAGCATTGTAAAGGACACTTTTCATCTCTTTTATTTTTGAATTAAATGTTCCACATTCTCACCATTATTTGAACTCATATAAACATACAGATACAAGCAGATCTTCACATTTCATTTAGTGTTTTGCAAAGGTCCACATCTCAAAAAGGACTAGACCTCTTTGTCCTGAATGTGGGTATGACATCTTTTTTGCTCAGTGTATCCCACAGAAAACACGTGATTTTGTTGTTTTTTGAGTGCTTGGGTTGGTTTGTATTATATTTGTGTATTTGTCTGTGTTTGTGTATGTTCATTTTCCCTTTTGAATGTGTATGTGCATGCACTCAAACATGGTGTGTAAGGAGGACAGAGGACAATAAAGATGGAGTCAGTTATCTTCTTCTACTATGTGAGTGCTGGGAATCAAATCAGACTTGGGGACAAGTGCCTTTAGCCCACTGAGCCATCTTGCTGGATCTGTTTTTTATGTCGTTTGTTTGTTTTGTTTTGTTTTTTGTTGTTTTTTAGAGTGTCATTACATAGCCCAGGGAAGTCATGTGCCCAAAAAATCTACTGTTGTCACTGGGACTATAGGTATACACTACCATACCCATCTGAAAAGTATGTTTTTATTTAAAATTCTTCTCTTTGGTCGTTGTAGTCCCAGGTTGTTTTGTAATAGTTTGTGTCTCTAGAAAAGTACGGATTGCTACAAACATCAAACCCCTCTGTAACAACTATTTACAATGTAACTATTGTAACTACAACTATTTACTTGTAACAACTATTTACAATGAGTCCTAACAAAACTTACCTTCTAGGTGCAGCAAAGGCTTTAATACAAGGGACTTTCTTACCTCCTCCCATAGAACAAGGAGAAATATGATGATGATAAGGTGATTCTCCAACTGTAAATTGGAGCCAACTGTTATAGAGGTAATCTCTAATAAAACCGGTAAAACTGCCTTCTTTAATTGACTGATAGACATAGGAACTGTTAAAAGGACTATTCTCTATTCAGAACCAAATATAATACTAAAGTCTCCTTAATTTATGCACTTAAGCAAAATATATTAATACAGGAGCTCTGACATCAGCAATGGATTATTCTACCAAGGAGATGTTGGCCAGGGGATCCAAGCACCCACAAAAGGTAAAGGCTCCTTGCCTCCAAACTGGGATACCTGCAAGAAGAGTGGCAATAAGGCCCTGCTGTCGAAGACCTGATGTAAGCATGGGAAAGATGTATTGAGACCACACTTGCAAGTGTACAGATAGTCTCTGGAATACCAGAGAGTGTTTCCAAAGGCCACTAAACCAATAAAGCAAATATAGGTCTCCTTGAGTCAAGCAAGACTCCTCTGTCAGCAGTAGCTACACCTCACCTGCCTGGAAATACTGTGCAGCAGTGGCAGCCATATGCCTGTATATCCCAAATCTAATTGGCTATTGGCTCTCTCCTTGGAGGAATAACCCATGGCTGATGCCACAAGCTTACATCCTCTAGTGGTTAGGAGATGTTATAAGCCACAGTAAGACCCTGTCATATTTAAACAGAAAAAATGTACTCATGAGGATTAACATACCATACCATATCTTGTGTCTATACCCAAAGTAACCTACCATAACAATTAGTACTGTTTTAAATACTATATACTAATTACTTTGTGCTTCATTAGTAGGATCAAAAAGGTATTCCTGGACAAACTGTCAGCCCATGAAAGGAAACAGCCAGAATTGACCGAGTCCAAAGACAACACTCCAGAGAAAGTAGACTGTTTTGCTTCTCATCCACCTGTGCCCCTTTTCTAAGCCTAGGGACAATCTGTGGAAGAGGGGGTGGTAGAATGTAAGGGCTGTGATTGGGGTGAATGTGAAACTACAACAATATAGTCGTGGACACTCATTGGATCAACTTGATGAACATACAAGCCCCCCCCACCCACGGCCTGGATGGTGGGACCCATGGGCTGTGTGGGTTTGGGCACAACTGCTTGCAAATTGGTTTTACATGAAGGATGCTTGTACTTATAAATTATCACTTATTGTTTAAAAAAATGAAGAAAAAAACAGAGAAAGATGCAGGAAAGTTATGGCAGAATGCATGATCTGGGATGGGGTGGGGTGGGGGGGTGGGGGGAAGGGAAAGGGAAATATGCCTGGAACTGGAAAATGATCTATGAAATACATAAAGCATTAATAAAAAATAAATAAAATTAAAAAAGAAAAGTACAGATTCTGAAACGAAAAAGCAAGCATCCTGGATTGACTTGACTCTATCATTCCATCTTTTGGAACTTGTCTTACCAGAAGCTTCTTTACTTGACCTAGTCTGCCAAACCTTCTGATGGTTCTCATTTTTTTTGTTTTTTTGGTCTTTTTCGAGACAGGGTCTCCCTGTAGCCCCAGCTGTCCTGGAACTCACTCTGTAGACCAGGCTGGCCTTGAACTCACAAAGATCCGCCTGCTTCTGCCTCCCAAGTGCTAGGATTAAAGGCGTGCGCCACTACGCCCGGCAGACAGTATCAGATATCTACATTCTTACATGGCTCAGTCTTTCCCAAATATGCCTTAGAAAAGGGAGCAAAAATCTCCTTAGTGCTTTCAAAGAGACCTACCAAAATGCTAGATGAAGGTTTTTGAAATAGTTAAGAAGCATGTATGGACTATAGGATGATATTTAAATAACAAAACTAATTTATGTGTAGGATCTATCATGTGAGAAGGGCTTACTAAATCTTCATTGATTCATAATAACAGTCTAAATACAACATTAAATGTCTAAGGATCATGTAGTTACAAAGTAATACTTTTATAATTCTATTCTTAATATTGTATAAGAGAGATGGGATACTGTTGTAGCACATCAGTCACAATCCAATTAGGACCAGCCCAAAGATTGTGGAAATGAACAAGGAGGCATAAAACACTTTCAAAATTAGAGATTTCAACTGTTAAGTTTGGAAAGAAAAAGTCCAGCATTGCAATGCATAAGTTTTGTTCTTATAGGATTAAAAAATGTCTTTTTATAAGCCTTTCCCAAATGCTTAGGCAACACACAATACATTGCTTTGTCTGCAAGATTATTCTATAGAATAATAATTTTCGCTCCTAGAACTTTTCATGGAATTCTGCCCAAATTTTCTTTCTCTCAATTTCACTCTCCATTACCCCTAGTTATACCCTAGCTAACCACACAATAGAGTTCAAAGTACTTTTTATTCCTTAGCACTCAGCTTTTTCCATCTCTCTCTCTCACCACTAAAAAAAGAATTTGTATATTTTGCTACTTTCCCACATATAAATATTCTCTTACTTCTATTTCTACATTTACATTAACCCTCTCTATTGCTGAAAATGAACTCAGAGTAACTCTCTGGACCTCATTATAAAGTAGGCTTAGTAGATAATTTATATAAAGAAACTGGCTATCTTACTCTGTTTCCTAGGAAATACCCATTCCATGTTATAGTTCTCCCCTCAGAGAGGGATTCCACAACCATATAGGTTGGATTTGGAATGGTTTGGGACACTTTCTCTGGCTTGTAAACATGGCAGAAATGATAGTTTGGAAATTCCAGTTTCAAACGTTAATAGCATTTTACCTGCTCTGGTTCAGAATTCTGACTAGTTAGCATCTGGATAGGGCAAATCAATCTTATGTTGCAGACATGAACCATTATCATCCTATTGTAAATGCTTTACTGAGATGGCCATGCCATTAGATCCCAGCATACATGGCTGAACCACAGACTTACAAACTAAATAGAAACCGTGGTGAGAAGACAGTTTACTATGGATCAAAAGCACACTAGAGCAGTGGGCTATCAGAAATCTCCTTCTCTTCTGTGAGAAGTTTTTGTAGTTTGTATCAATGTGCTTCTGGCTAAAGGATAGCCAATAGAGTAAAAACCTAAGATATTTCAAACTCTTTTATTTGAAAATTCACTCACATCTACATTCATTATTAATGACCTTTCCAACATGTCAATACTTTTAAATATGTCAAACGTTTTAGAAGGTGTTTTGTTTTTTCATTTAGCTTCTCTCTCCCTTTTGCCTCCTGTGGGTTCAGATATGGAGAGGATCTGGCAGGGAATAGGATCCAGAAAAATGTTAATTTTCTTGATGCTGTCAAGGAGAGAACATTGGCTTGGTGCCATTGCTGATTTGGGGTCATAGCCAACCTGGGAATGAACAGCTGTTGTTATTCAGAAAAATTCAGACAATATTTGGGAAGACATTATTCAGGGAAAAATTAAGAGGAAGATGGAGGAAAAACAAACTAAATCATAATAACATTTTTTAGACTGAAAAATGTTGGAGGTTTCAATAAGTGTTTAATATACCTTCTAATATAGTCCAGATAAATAATAAACGTAAACAAGACTTGTATGGACCCAATAAGGCATTTATTAGGCATGGTGATTTAACAGAAGAGTGTGGGACTTGGAGTCCAGAGATCTAGATCTTTTGTTGGCCAAGGCAGTAATTTTCATATGCCTTTATACATTAGAGAAAGGATCAACTTTCAGCAGTTAATGTTCAGCACATACAAATTTCAAGCATATCAATGGTTTATATATATTTATTGATAAGGCAATCTCACACATAATTTTTGTCTTCATGTTCTTGTATCCTACAAAGAAATATTTCTCAGGGGACTGTATGCAGATTCCAGGATCCCAGGGAACAGAAGTGCGAGGCATCTGGCTGTCATATACTATGTTGAACGCTGAAGACACTTGAAAACACTTTTTGAAAATTCTATATTTCTCACTGTTTAATATAGAATATAGTTTTAATTAACATGTAATAGCTTGGTTTTGTCAAAACGTGTTGTATAAGTACAGTAATGCAATTTTAATTTCTACTATTTTAAGTACTAGAAAGGACAACCATAAGCAACCATTTTATGACTATCTTAATAATTTTTAAAGAAAAAAATGAAAAAGTAGATAAAAAAACATTCAGGGCCACTGATGTAATGAGAATTGAGCCAGATATTCTACCTACATTTTAAATTGAGAATTCAAGTAATTAAAAATAAGTTTGCTTGATGGATGAGTTATTGCCTGCCAATTTAGAGGCAAGACGTTTCAACTCAAAGTTCCTTTTACATTTTAATTCTACTTTTTCCCCATTGGTCTTTATAGTTTAAATTTTAACAATTTACTTTTGGGCTCAACCACCCTCAGTGGTTCAGAACAATTTTGCTCTTGCAGAAGACTCAGTTTCTAATCCCAGCACCCACATGGAAGCTAACAACTCTGGTTCTAGGTGATCTGACACTCTCTTCTGTCTTCCACAGGCACTGCATGACACAGTTGAGCTTACATGCATGCAGACATAAGACTTATATATGTAAGATTAAAAGAAATATTTTGTAAAATTTTATTTTATATGTATGAATATTTTGCCTGTATGTATGTATGTATGTATGTATGTATGTATGTATGTGCACCCGTGTGTTCAATGCCCAAGGAAACTAGAAGAGGGTGTCAGATCCTGTGAACTGGAGTCACTGATGTTTTCTGGCTGCCATGTGGATGCTGGTATGAACCTGGGTCCTCTGCAAGAGCAGCCAGTGCTCTTAACCACTGAGCTATCTCTCTTAACACCAGATTTATAATAAAATTTGTTGCTCAAATTAAACTAAAACACTTTTTTCTTTTTACTATCATACATTAATGGTACAAATGGTTTATTGCAAATATTGTTTTTAAATGTACACTTCTCTGAATTTCAACCATGTATTGATTCATGTAACTACTACTACAATCAGAATACAAAACAGTTTCTTCCATGCAAAAAATGTCTTTCATGCTAATCTCGTGTAGTTGTTTTAGTGTATTTTGTGTTGTTACGGCAAAATACCTGAGGCTGGGAAATCTATAAGCAAAATACATTTATTTTGGCTTATAGTTTTGAAAGATGAAATATCCAAGCTCAGGTAGGCACATGTAGTGGACACTTCATGCTGTGTCATGAGTGCTGTGTCATAAACGTCATGAGTGGTGTCACATGTGAGCATGCGTGAGAGTGGTGAGCTAGTGTGAGGAGGATTCAGAACAGATGACAGGCTTGCTTATAACAAATCACTCTTGTAATTATCAGTCTAGTGCCAGGAAGACACATCTAAGAGAGATGGCCTAGCGGTTAAGAGCACCGACCGCTCTTACAGAGGACCCGGGTTCAATCCCCAGCACCCATATGGCGGCCGAGAACCGTCTGAAACTCCAATTCCAGGAGAACTCCAGTTCCAGGGGAATCTGAGACTCTCTTCTGACCTCCGCGGCATTGCACGACACGGGTGCACAGACTTGCATGCAGACAGTACATTCATACACATACAGAAATAAATAAAATTAAAAAAAAAAAAGAAAGTATTGGTTCCTTCCCAGGAGTGGTACGTAGTGAACTAATCAGTTCACAAGAGAGCATATCTATTAAAGATTCTAACTACCCCTTGGCATTGCCACATTGGGCATCAGCCTTCTAGCTCTGTGACCATTTGAGCATGAATTACATCAAAACCTAACAGGAGTCAAATACCAACAAGCACTAAATTTATTCTTTTGAAATGGTTATAAAATTTGGATCACATGGTATGTAACCTCTTTTGATGCTGCATGTATTCAGCATGTATTCAATGATGTTTGTGTCTTAAGGATTATGTCCAGAGGGCTTCTTCCTCCTCATCATGGGGGGAGTTTTCTATTCTGCGAGTATTCTATTATGGGTTTTCTTTACTGGTAGAAGTACATTTTGGCTGTTTCTATTTATTTTTATTTTTATTTATTTATTTATTTTTGGTATTTTTGAGACAGGGTCTCCCTCTAGTCCCAGCTGGCCTGGAGCTTGCTGTGTAGACCAGGCTGGCCTTGAACTCACAGAGACCTGCCTGCCTCTGCCTCCCAAGTGCTGGGATTAAAGGTGCGCAGCTTTTTTTTTTTTTTTTATTAATAGCAGTTATGTAAATATCTATTTACAAACTCACACATGGTCACATGATTTCTTTTTTTTTTTCTTTTTTGTTTTAATGTGTATGAATGTACTGTCTGCATGTAGGTTTGTGCACCCATGTCGCGCAATGCCGCGGAGGTCTGAAGAGGGTCTCAGATTCCCCTGGAACTGGAGTTCTCCTGGAATTGGAGTTACAGACGGTTCTCAGCCACCATGTGGGTACCGGGGATCGAACCCGGGTCCTCTGCAAGAGCAGTCGGTGCTCTTAACCGCTAGGCTATCTCTCCAGCTCATGGTCACATGATTTCATCTCTTCAGGGAAAATATCTGGAAAGGAGATTTCTAGGTTATATGGAAACCATAGTAAAGTTGAATTCTTTTCCAGAGTGGCTGGAATGCTACTGAGGATAAGCAATTTGTAAAGTTGTTATTGCTCAGTGTTCTTGCCAGCTTTTGGTTTAATGAGGAATTTTTTATTCCTGCACCATGTAAGATCTGTGCTAATATTTCAATATGGTTTTTCTATAAAGTGTGTAGAGTGAAGAACATATTTGAATTTATTCTTGCTTAATCTGTGTGCACATCTTTCTGTTCAGTAAGGTCTTGAGTAAAACCTTTACTCAATGTATTTTTTTTTTCTGAGACAAGATCTCACTGCATCCCCTGTGAACCTGGAACTCTCCAGGTAAACCAGGCTGGCAGATGTCCACCTGCCTCTGCCTCCTGAGTGCTGGGATTAAAAGTATGCTACCACAAGTGGGTTCCCATTTTTTTTTATTGAGTTGGCTTTGTTGTTGAGCTTCAGAGCTTTTTCCATATTCAGAATGTAAATTGGATTCCATTTAGACAATTTACAAATATTCTCACAGTTTTTGCCTTACCTTTTTTTTATCTCAATAGCATGGTTAATCAAAAGTTTTTCATGGTGATAAAGTCTGTTTATCATTTTTTTTCTTGGCCCATCACATTTTTGGTACAGGTCTATGATACCATGTGTAAACCAAGCACACGATTTTCTTCCATACTTCTGAAAATATTTCATGTTTGGCGTCTACAGTTATGCTCTACCATGTCTTTATTTTATATGAGGCTAAAACTGAATCCACTTATTTTTGATGTATAATTCTTTCACTCATTCTTATTGAAAATGATTATTATGTCATCAATATATTTCCTTTGTAATTAATTGATCATGTGTATGCAGTTCCATTCTGTTGCACTGATCTGAGTATTACATTTTAAATCAGTAATAATTACAGAAACTTCATCAGAAGTCTGAAAATGAGTTATTTGATTTTCCCCATTTCCTAGAACTTATTTATAATGGGTAAAATCACGTTGTCTTAGTACTGCAACATTTTTATGTTTTTTAAAAATATCTCTCTGCTCTATGGGGGGGGGAAGGCAAGAAAGTCTCTCATATCAAAACCTTTGTGGCACCTAGAAGGTATAAGTTTCATTAGGACTCATTATAAATAGTTGTTACATATAGGATCCACAGAAGAGTTCGATGTTTATGGCAATCTGAGGCTTTTCTTCCTTTCAATGTTCAGACGGGTCAACCTCTCAGTTGCCACTTTTTGGTACATCCTACTCGATGCAAAGCTTGATCTTTTCTTTCTCAGCCGTTAAGTTGGTGACATTTTGTCCTGTTGGAACAAACAAATCTTTTCCGTAGTTAGTTTTAAGATGAATTGCAAGGTTTTTTGATGAAAAAGTTTCATGTCTGCTGTATCCCCCCCTTTTTTTTAACCCATGAGTCTCCAAGACAATTGTATTATACATAACTATAGGGTGGAATCAAGGCACAGATTTCATCAAAAATTCACCCATTTGTTTTGGGTGACTATATATGATTACTTGGGAAGCAAACTTAATTTTACATTAAATCATCTTAAAGAGAATGCTACAAGGTGATACTGTACAACAGAAGAGTTATAGAGAACATTGTATGTGCCAATCCCAAAGTTATTGCTCTACAGATTTATGTAAAACAAATGTGGGCAACAGCGAATTATATCTACATTAAATCTCGATGCATTACCGTTTTATCAGAGTCTGTAAACCAATGTGTTTAATATAACATATTTCTTTTACTAGTCCTAAAACACCATGTTCCTGTAGACAGTGTCTAGGCGAAACTGGGTACTTGCTGAACTCACGTCAATTAAATATGCCTTAATTGAATATACACCCATGTCCCTCTCCCACCATCCCTCCTTCCCAATTCACATTTCAGTCCATTTTCTGATGCAGTCTTTTTGTTGTTTCTTTTACTATGCATCCCTCTCCATGAGAAATATTTTATCCTGGGTTGTTGGTACTAGCATCCACATATGAGGACACCATTTGTCGTTTGTTTTTCTGGGACTGTGTTACTTCACTTAAGAACAAGGGAAATATGACGATGATGAGGTCGTTCTCCAACTGTTATTGGAGACAACTATTATAGAGGTAATCTCTTATAAAACCGGTAAAATGCCTTCTTTAATTGACTAATAGACATAGAACTGTGAAAAGGTTATCCTCTGTTCAGAACCAAATATAATACTACAGTCTTGGGCTATGCACTTAGGCAAAGTATATTAATGCAGGAGCTCTGACATCAGCAATGGATTGTTCTACCAGGGGGATTTTGGCCGGGGATCCAAGGCCCCACAAAAGGTAAGGGCTTCTTGCCTCTAAGTTGTGGATACCTGCAGGAGGAGAGGTGATAAGACCCTGCTGCAGGACCTGGTTAACATGAGGAAGATGTATTGAGACCACATGCAAGTGTACAGATGGCCTCTGGAATGCCAGAGAGTGTTACCAAAGGCCACTAAACCAATAAAGCAAATATGGGTCTCCCTGAGTCAAGCAAGACTCCACCGTCAGCACCAGCTACACCTCACCTGCCTGGAAATACTGTGCAGCGAGGCAGCCATATGCCTGTATATCCCAAATCTAATTGGCTCTTGGCTCTCTCCTTGGAGGAATAACCCCATGGCTGAGCCACAAGCTTACATCCTCTACAGGTTAGGAGATGTTATAAGCCACAGTAAGACCCCGTCATATTAACAGGGGGAAATGTAATTCATGGATTAACATATCATCCAAACATATGTGTTAGCCAAAGTAACCTACCATAACTATTTGCTGTCTTAAATACTACATATCTAATTGCTTGTGCTTCATTAGTAGGATCGAAGGTTATTCCTGACAAACTGCAGCCCATGAAATGAAACAGCTAGATCAGAGTCCAAGTCAACAGCCAGAGAGATGGCTTTTTGCTTTCCACCTGTGCCCTTTTCTAAGCCTAGGAACAATCTGCGAAGAGGGGGGGTAGAATGTAAAGCTGTGATTGGGTGAATGGTGAACTACAGCATGTGTCTGGCACTCACTTTGATCAACTTGATTGAACAAACACTGTCACCCCCCACTGGATGGTGGGGCTACGGGGTTTGGCACAACAGCCTGCAATGGTTTTGCACGAAGGATGCTTGTACTCATGGATTATCACTTATAGCTAAAAAATGAAAAAAAAAACTGAGAGAAAGATGCAGGACAGTTATTGGCAGAATGTATACTGGGATTAGGTGGGTCTAGAGGAAGTGGATGCGGTGGGGTGCGGGCCTTCGGCGGTAGTGGCGGGGTGGAGGGGGTGGAAGTGGGGGTGGGAAAGGGATATTCCTGATCTGAATTGGAAAATGATATATGAAATGCACAAAGCAGATCAATAAAATTAAATTAAAAAATATCTCTCTGAAAAAAATATCTCTCTGGGTTTATTTTTTTCCTATCCTATTACACTAACTAGGATTTCTAGTTTAATGCTGATATGACTGGTAAATTAGAATTATTTTTTCTGTTTTATGCACCTCTAGGCTAAAAGCAGTTCTCTTTCACCACTAAGTATGATGTTAGTTTAAGCTTTTTGTCTAAGTTCATTACCAGATTATAAAAGTTCCCTTGCATTCCTCATTTTCCAAGAAAAGCTTGGAATCTTGTTAAATGTATTTTCTTAGTCGATGTTCATTCTGTTTTTCTTCTAAAAATGCTCTTTGAAGTTTTAACCAGTGTTGTTATCTTGAGATGAATTCCTCTGTCTTTGGCATATTTTTTTTATATTCCTGAATTTTGTTTATACTTTGTTAAAGAGTTTTGTGTGTATGCTTGTTGAGGATATTGCTCTGAAATCTTTCTTTTTTTTTGTAATTTTTTTTATTTTTTTGGGTGCTGCCACTAATAAAATAATTTGAGAACTGTTGTACTTGATTGCATTATTAGAGTGTACAGTTTCTTTTGCTTTTTCTTCAATATTTTTAAAGGAATAAGAGAGAGTTTCTTCTGGATCCAAATATAAGTGATGATGGCCTAGGAAGACAGATTCAGTTTATCCCAAATTCCATGTCTCAATGTGGTAACAGTTTCATGAAGATTTTTAGTAACAGAACAAAGAAAATAATAAATCAAGACACTTTTCAAATATATTCCTGAAAGACTGGTGAGGACGGATCAGTGTTTAAGAGCACTGGCTTATCTCATAGAAGCTTGGGGTTCAGTTCCCAGCATACACATGGTGGTTAACAACCATATAAAACAGTTCCAGCGGATCTGACCCTTTTGAATCGTGTGTTGAAATGGTACACTTACACAAATGCAGGCACTGAGGAACATTAGGTAAGAGTCATGAGTTCAAGGCCAGCCTGAGTCACATAACAAGACCGTCTCCAAAAGACAAATAAATAATAAGACTAAAAATACAAATATGATATTCTTGCCCACTTGAACCCTTAAGTATACACTGTTATTTTATTTCATTTTTAGTTAAAGTAATTGTTTCCATCAAACCAATCTTGACCCTAAATCCTGGGCACCATGAATCATTTCCAGTGTCTTTTCCACATGGTAGTTATGTCTGATCAGAAAACATTTTTTCTATAGAATCTTCTTCTTCCCAGGTAATATTCTTTATCTTCGTTTGTGTCTTTTAAAAGATGTTAAAATATGTGTCAGGAAAATACCAACCCTCACCACTCCATGTTGCTTCATTTACAGATATTGTCTGGGAAGTATGTCTAACTTGATAGTATTGATACTATGTTTTCCCAGAACACACATACAGAAATATCCTTGGGAATATATTTGAGTCAGAATTGAAAGAATGTTTTCCACTATAGATGTCACGTCCACTTATTTTACATAGAATAAATTTAGTGTAATTTTTTTTTTGTATTTTAGACAGAGTCCCTGTTGTCCCCAGGTGGCTTGGAAACTCACTCTGTAGACCAGGTGGCCTTGAACTCACAGAGATCCGCCTGCCTCGCCCCAAGTGCTAGGATAAAGGCGTGCACCACCACACCCGGTTTTTTTTTTTTTTTTCTTTTTATTTTGTAGGTGTATGAATGTACGTCTGCATGCAAGTTGCACACCATATCAAGACAATGCCGCTGAGGTCAGAAGAGGGTGTCAGATCCCCCTGGAACTGGAGTTAAAGACGGTTCTCATCTGTCATGTGGGTGCTGGGGATCAAACCTGGGTCCTCTGCAAGAGCAGTCAGCGCTCTTTACTGCTAAGCCATCTCTCCAGCCAGCCTGGTCTACAGAGTGAGTTCCGGACAGCGAGCTACAGGGGACCCTGTCTCTCCCACACACAACCACACACAAAAAAAAAAAAAACAAAAAAAAAAAAAAATAAGAGGAAAACCTTACAAAAATGTGATTTATTTCAATATTCATTTTTTAAAAAACTGATGAGTAGCAAAACATGACATTCAATTCAGTTTCACAGTTCAAAGATGTGCTTTGAAGGCAGTTCTTTGAATGTGTATGCGGTGTATGTGTACATATGTGTGTGGATACAACTGTGTGCAGGTGCATGTGCACATGTGTGTAAGTGCATGTGGATGCCAGAGATTTATGCCGAGTATCTTTCTCTCCAATGTATTTCTTTTCATCAGTGTTCTTGTTTAGTCTGGCGATCTCCAGTTCCTTTAATCTAACTAGCCAGTTTGCCGGAAGGTCCTCTGTCTCTGACTCAAAGCACTGGGGCACTTATCAAGATGGCGTCCTCCGATAGGTTTTTATGGGTGTTGGGGACCCAAATTCTGGGCCTCACTCTTCATATTACAGCAAGCGCTTTGTTGAGTTTTCTCCTCAGTCCTTGCTTTCTTAATCTTTCATGAACTCTTCTTTGAAGTTTGTTTCTTTTTACCCCCCATAAAATATTTTCTCTGTAGAAATATGTGTAATGCAAATTAAGAAGAAATGAATATACATTCTGATTTCGAAAGTGTTACACAGTGCAGTAAAGAGAAGACTGCTGTGGATTATGAGAGGCATTGATAAGTGTAAGCAAAAATTGATTTTAACTTTTTGTTTTATTTGTTTTACTTTCATGTACTAGGCAAGCTAAAAAATGGTATTGGAGTGTTGATTTAATTATGACAATAATTCTGTTAGTGATTGAAACTTTAGAAATGACAACTGGAATTTTAATTAGAAAAAAACACAGCATCAAGTAGGAAATCACAGCTGTGTGGTGGGGCAAAACTCAAAGTTACTCGCTATCAAATTTTTCTTGTGGTTTGTTTTAGCCAAGCTAAAGTATATGAGTCTAGATGGAGAAATTTTTTACTAATATAAAATAAGTTTTGTGAAAGTGTGAAGAATTATGTTGTGGTCTGTTGCTCCAAGAGGAAATAAAATATGATCATTAATTTAACAGCAACAAAAAATTGATGTGACATTTCTGAAGTATTTTCATCTTATATCTTTCCTAAGATTGTCATCCCTGTTACATGCATTTTTAGACCCAATATATTCAGAGACAGGGTTACACATTGATTCCCAGCTTGTGAAACATAAGAGTTATACAGAGTGCTTCCAATTTCAGTTACCTTAAATGTTCTTTATAAGGTCATATGTACTAACATATAGATGCTTACAATTAAATTTTCTATTATTCTTTCTTCATTATTAAATGAGTTTTCATTATTCAAGACAACGAGTCAGTAATTTGTAGCTTCATACTTTAAATGGAATTTTTATTTAAGTTAATTAAAAAATGTGTAGCCCTGGGGAGTGGACTCATGGGCTTGCTCATACTTGGCAAGCAGTCAGCTACTGGACTGCATCTCCAGGCCTAAATTTAGTTTTTAGCTGGTATATAAATGCATAGAAAGTGTACACATTAATGCCTTAACATGTTACTTCTACACGTGTACACAATGTGCAGTGCTGAAGTTAAGGCAAACAACTCGATCTCCTCAATTAAAGTTTCTCTATGGTGAAAGAGTCCAAGAACCTCCTCTTAGCTTTTGGAATGCACAGTCCATCAAAGCCATTTGTGGTCAATACTGACCATGCCAGAACTTCTTCCTAACTAGGGCTTTGTAACCACTGAACAACATCCACCTAATACTCTTTCTACTCTAATCTCTGTTACTAGTAATCACTGTTCTACTCTCTTCACCTATTAGGTCAGTTGTGTTAGACTCCGTTGATGAGTGATATCATTTGGTTGTATAATCCTGCGCCTGACTTATTTCTCTGAGCATAAAGAACTCCAGTTCTATGTTGTCACAAATGGAGGATTTCTTTTCTTTTTAGCTGAATGGCATTTGATTATGTATATGTACCACATATAATTTATCCATTAATATTTTACCCACTGATAAGTACACACATTATTGTCATTTCTTAGCTCTTATGAATAATGTGGCAGTAACATGGAAATGCAGTATCTCTGGCAAACTGATTTTATTTCCTTTGGACTATGCCCCCCTTCTCTCTCTCTCTCTCTCTCTCTCTCTCTCTCTCTCTCTCTCACACACGCACACACACACACACAAATCATCGGAAGTAGAATCAATAATGATAATTCCCTTATTTGTGGATCCTAGCACCAAATCTCTATTTGTAAGGCAAACTGAATCAGTCTTTCTTTTCTTTCATTTTTAGTAAATAAATAACCTGATGTTTACTTATCAACTTGCTGTGTAATTGGAATGTAAAGTGATATTTTTTTCTTTACCTGCCTACAACCCTATGTAAAAATGAATCCCTAAACGGGTTTTGATTAACCTATGATTTATTTTCAGATGTCATAATCTTGGATATGTGTGGCATGTATATATGCATATTTTGGAGCGATGCAAATTGGAAGGAATAACAACAAAAATGACTGGGTCAGAGAACTGACTGAAACGGTAAACTTCAGTCCAAAACAGTAAACTCTTGCATCACAAAATTTTAAAAAGGACTGAAAAAAAGATCAAAAACATGTATAGCAGAATGCATGAGCTCTGGTAGGTTGGAAGGCAAGGAAGGGGAAAGGGCTCTAAATTTCATTAAGAAATGTATGAATGCACAAAACTTTTCAATAAAAAATACAAAAATTAAATGAGGAACCCTGTTAAGACAAAAAAATATAAGAACATCACTATGCTGATCTCATAAACACCAGTTTGCAAGCAGTTGTGCCCCCGACCAACAGCCCTGAAGGTCCCTGGCTCATCCAGCGGAGGGTCTTGCATTTCAATCAATTGATCAAATAATGTCAGATTATATTGGTCATAGTTTTACCATTCACCCCAATCCAGTCTTACATCTTCCACTCCCCTCTTCCCAAGATTGGTCCCCCCCCCCCCCCCCCCCCCCCCCCCCCCCCCCCCCCCCCCCCCCCCCCCCCCCCCCCCCCCCCCCCCCCCCCCCCCCCCCCCCCTTAGTGCACAGTGGCACAGAAGCGAAGAAACAGTCTACTTGTCTGGAGATGTCGATTTTGGCTCTGATCAGTTCTGGCTTGTTCCTTGGATAACCTTTGCAACTCTAATATGAAGCACAGCAATTAGATATATAGGTATTTAAAACTGCTCGTTATATGGTAGGTTACTTTGGTTATAGACACAGATGTTTGAATGGTGTGTTAATCCATGGATTACTTTTTTTCCTGTGAAAGATGACAAGGTCTTACTGGGTCTATAACATCTCTAATCATAGCGGGTATAAGCTTGTGGCAACATCCATGAGTTATTCCTCCAGGCGAGAGCTAATAGCCAAATAGATTGGATATATAGAGAGACATATGGCTGCCACTGCTGCACCGTATTTTCCAAGCAGTGAGGTGTAGCTGATGTTGGTGGAGGAGTCTTGCTTGACTCAGGAGACACAATATTGCTTTATTGGTTCAGTGGCCTTGTAACACTCTCTGGTTTCCAGAGACCAACTGTTTACTTGCATAGTGCTGGTCTCGTACATATCTTCCCATGCTTACTATCAGTGTCATTGACAGCAGGCGGCCTTACCACCTCCTTCTTGCAGGTATCCAGTTTACAGGGAAGAAGCTTTATTTTTTTTTTTGGGGGGGGTTCTCATGGGCTTCGTGGCGTGTCCTCCTGCCTTATCTCTCTCTTTTTTTTTGTCTGGATTTTTGGATCTCCTTGCCAACATATCCTTGGCAGAATAATCCTTGCTCATATCAGTGCTCTTCCTTATTAATATATTTTGCTTTTGCACCTTAAGAGATTAGTATTATATTTGGTTCTGAGAATATAGAATAATCCTTTTACAGCTATGTTTATTTAGTAATAAAGAAAGCAGTTTTATCAGTTTTATAAGAGATTACTTTATAACAGTCAGCTCTAATTTACAGTTAGAGGATTACTTCATTACCACCAGTTTTTTTCTGTTCTATGAAAAAGAGGTAGGAGGTCTCTCATATTGAAAATGTCTGACCTAGAAGGTAAAGTTCAATAGGACCATATAAACAGTGTTACAAATATTCCAGAGATGTTTGATGCTGTAGCATTCTGAGGCTTTCTTCCTTTAGTGTTAAGATGGGCCAACTTCTCTGCTGGTATTTCTTGGTACACTACATGATGGAAGGCTGTATCCCTTCTTTCTCAGCCTGAGTTTGGGACGTTTGACCTGTTGGAACAAACAAAATCTTTTCCCATAGTTAGTTTTAGATTAAATTGAAAGTTTTTGACAAAAAAGATTTAATCATGTAACTGTATCCCCCCTTTCTTATTTTAGTTTTTTTTTTTACCCATGAGTCTCAAAAAGGCAGGTTGTAGTACACATACCTATAGGCAGGAATCAAGATGTAATTTCATTAAATTTTATCCTGCTTTTTTGGTGACTGTATGTTGTTAATTTGGGAAGCAAACTTATTCCTTAAGTTAAATTATCCTACAGGTAAAAGAAAGAAATTACAAGATGATACTGTTTAAAACAAAAATTATAGAGAAACATTTGGTATGTTAATCCCAAAGTATTGTTATATAAATTTTAAGTACAAAATACCATTAAATTTTAACATTAAATATACATTAATAGAATATAGACCCATAAAAGGAGCTAGATACGAAAGTCTTTAAAGCAGGTTTCTTTTATTTTTTCTTTTTTTTTTAATTTTTTTTATTGATGCTTGGGTATTTCATACATCATTTTCCAATTCAGTTCAGGACATATATCACCCTTCCCTTCCCCCCCACGCCCAACCCTACACATCGCAGATCGTGCATTCTGCCCGTACGTTTTCTGCATCTTTCTCTGCTTTTTGTTTTGTTTGTTTGTTTCATTTTTTGTTAACACTATAGTGATAAATTTGTGAGTACAATATCCTTCATGTAAACACCAATTTGCCAGCAGTTTGTGCCAAAACCCACACAAGCTTGGGTACAACATCCAGCGGGGGGGGGGGCTTGTATGTTCAATCAAGTTGATCAAATGAGTGTCCAGTCTATATTGTTGTAGTTTCACCATTAACCCCAATCGAAGCCCTTACATTCTACCACGCCCCCTCTTCCGCAGATTGTTCCCTAGGTTTAGAAAAGGGGCACAGGTGGATGAGAAGCAAAACACTCTACTTTCTCTGGAGCTGATGTCTTGGTCTCTAGTCAGTTCTGGCTGTTTTCTTTCATGGGCTGCCAGCTTGTCCAGGCTTAACCTTTCGATCCTACTAATGAAGCACATGCAATTAGATATTTAGGTATTTAAACAGTATAATATATAGCCTTAAAGCAGGTTTTCATGCCAGACCTGAAGGCCAAGAGCTTGGAGGAAGATAGTCATTAAAATCCACTCAGTAAGATTTGCAGTTTAAAAGGGTATACTTAGAAATAACATATATTTATATAGAGAGGTATTTCAGTAGAGAAATACAAAATAAACCATATAAGTGATTTCTCTGAAGTCATAGTCCAATCATATAGCTTTAAAGAGCAAAGTGTATATTGGGTAAAATTTATTTAGCAGGTACTCAACTCTGCCCAAGCTTTATCCACATTTTATAGGATATTTTAAGGCTTAGTGAAATGTTTAGATTAGTTAAATTTGGGTGTAGGTTTTGGTGAAAATGGTAATACATTTGAACTAATTGGGAATATAAAATGTTAATTGTTTTATTTATAATTTGTATTGAACTTCCAACAGTAACGTTGGGGTTAAGGTATACAAATGGTGTCTATATTTTTCTGAATTATACAACATCACATTGTAACACTTTCTTTTACTTGTAGGACAATTTAAATGAATTAAGCTTAAATTTACTCCCCAAATAAGTAGCATACAGTCAATGAGAAACAGTTTGGGTAAATTTAATGAAAGCTTATGCCTTGGCTCCTGTTTATGGGTATGTGTAATACAAGTTAGGTATCTATATGTCAAAACATAAAAATTTAAAAAAACAAAAAGAGGGAGGTGGGAGGTGGGGTAGTATCCTTTCTGGGATACAAATGGAAAGAAAACCCTGTGTTCCAATCCTATTGATAAATTTTCAATTTTGAGGTCTTGAAACTAACAATGGGAGGAGTTTGTATGTTCCCACAGGTAAAAACACCAACCTAAATGCCTGAAAACGTACAACTTTTGGCTGTGCAGGATGGACTGGGAAATGCCAGCAGAGAGGCTGACCCATCTGAACATTAAAGAAAGTGGAACCTCAGACTGCCTGAGTCACAGTCACTGAGCATCTCTCTGAATACTATTGGGGTTGACTGTTTATAATGGGCCCTAACGAAGTTTACCTTCCAGATACTGAGAAACCTTCCTACCTCTCCCAAATCTAATTGGCTATTAGCTCTCTCCTTGGAGGAATAACTCACAGCAGATGCCACAAGCTTATGTCCTCTAGTGGTTAGGAGATGTTATAAGCCACAATAAGAACTTGTCACCCTTTATAGAGAAACCACAGTTTGCGGATTAGCATACCATCCAAGCATCTGTGTCTATGCTCACAGCTTAGCTTGACATAATAATTAGTACTGCTTAAATGCCTGTACATCCAATAGCTTGTGCTTTGTTAGTATGACTAAAAAGGGTATCACTGGAAAAGCTGTCAACCCATGAAGGGAAACAACCTGAACAGACTGGAGTCCAAAATGACAACTCCAAAGAAATTAGACTGTTTTCTTCTCACCCACTTGTGCCCCTTTCCCAAAGCCCAGGGAACAAACTGCGGAAGAGGAGGCGTGGTAGATTGTAAGGGCTGCAGAGAGATAGGGGTGAATCATGAGACTACAGGAATATAGTCTGGACTCCTGATTGATCAACATGCCTGTGCATACAAGCTTCTCCAACTGGACTATGGGAACCTTGGGTTGTTCAAAATTTGGACATAGATACTTGCAAAATGCACCAATTACCTAATTGTACGGCAAACTGAGTATCATCAATGTTATCTGAAAACAACTGTGTTATTATATTGTAGAATCCCTTAAAAATAAACAAATAATTAAAAATAAATAAATAAATAAAAATAAAAAAGCATTGTTTATTAAAACTCCATTCTACCTTACTTCATGGCTATACTTACATCCTCATTAACTGTGCGAAATTTCTGCTTTCTTCCCTCACCAGGAATTGTTACCTTGTGTTTCTGAGAATTACTGCTCTTACTAAGTGAGTTGATATCTCATTTTCAGTTTGATAACACTTTTTTTCTGATAATTTGGGATGCTAGAAGATCTCTACAATGAAAATTATTAAATGATATTTAATGAAACTGAAAGATACATTTAAGAAGAGAGAAAGAGAGCCTGTGTTCTTGAATTTCATATAGTTAAAAATGTCTATTCTCCCCAAGCCATGTATTGAGTTAATGCAATCACTTAGAAAATATCAATGAAATTCTTCATATTAACTACAGAAAATAATCCTGAACTTTATATGGAACTGCACAAAGTCTTGAATGAAAGAATCTTGGGGGAAACCAAGGAAACCTGGAGCCATTACAGTACCTAACCAAAATACACTACAAACCTATAGTAATGAAAATAGCATGGTATTGGTATCAAACCATATACATACACCAATGAAACAGAACAAAGAGCTTTGAAATAATCCCATGCTGATGTTAAACAAAAGTGCTAAGAACATGCACTATACAACAGATAGTCTTTTCAGTATTTGGTGCTGCAAAAGTTAGACATCTATGTACATGTGAATAAAAATAGATCCCTGTCTTTTAAAGTTCATTAAAGATGTCAGTATAAAGCCTGCAACAATGCAACCATTAAGAGAAAATATAGAGTAAATACATCAGGACAATGGGACTGAGAAAGTTGTTTTTTTTAAGATAGTTACTTTTTATGTGTATGAATGTTTGCTTGCATGTATGTGCATCATGTCCTTCAGTGCCTGTGAAGGACAGAAGGAGGAATTGGATCTCCTGGGACTGGAGTTACACACACTTGTCAGCCACCTCCTAGGTGCTAGGAATACAAACTGGGTCCTCTGCAAGAGCAGCAAGTGCTCTTACCCACTGACTCATCTTACCAATCCTTGGAAAGTTTCTTAAATGAGATCCTTCAAAGCACATGAAAGAAAACCAAGTCAGATGCGTAAGATTCTGTCAGACGAGAAGCAGAGTGAAGAGACAGCCTGCACAATGGAAAAGATACATTTACAACATACACCAGAAAAGAAGTTGATATGCTGATATTATCAAGGATACAGTGGACTCCAAAATTCATTAGCAAACACTCTAAGCAATTCCATTTAAAAATGAGCTCAGGGGTGAGGAGGTGTTAGGGGTAAAACTAGGGGTTGTGAATATGATCAAAATACATTGTATGAGACCAAACTAATTAATAAAAATATATTTTGAAAATGAGCAATAAACCTAAATACACAGTTCCCAAAGGAAGATGCATATATTGTCAGCAGAGGTAGAAAAAAATGTCCATGTGCTCCTTTATTTTTACAAGGAATGCTCCTTTCTTACAATCCTTTGGTAAAATAAATGTTAGGAATATAGGTGACTTTAGAACTACAGGATACATGCAATTTTGTTACCCCCTAATATATTAGAATATTAACATAGGAGAAGATGACACAAATGTGGAAAATGTATATTTATAACAAGGCTGATGCACAGTTGTGTTATTTAAAATGTGTTTTCAGAGACAAAAATAATGTGACTCACCCAATTTTCTTTCCCTTCTGATGTCCATAAAGCTCAAAGACAAATTTAGAGTTTAGCTGTACAAACCAGACCTGGTGATAAAGGTAATCCTAGCTAACAGAGAGGCTGAGGAAGGTGGGTCATAAACTCAGGCTTGCTGAGCTGCAGAATTTTCAACCCCAGTTTGAGCAATTTAGTGAAACCCTGTCTCAAAAAAAAGAACGAGAGATGCCTCTCAGTGATACAGCTCTTGCATGGCATATACTGTAGCAATACAAGTTGGAGAGAACAACAACAAAAGAACTGGAAAAAAAAAGACTAAGAGAAAGATGCAGGACAGTTATGGCAGAATGCATGATCTGGGGTGGGGTGGGGGGAAGGGAAAGGGGAATGAACTGAATTGAAAAATGATGTCTGAAATACACAAAACCTTAGAACTGCCAAAAATTGAAGTCTCTCTATCATTTAGGGTACCTGAAGTCATCCATTTCTTTTTCTTCTTTTTTAAATTTAAATTCATTTACTTATTTTCTGTGTGTGTGTGAGTATATGAATGTGTCCAAGTGTGCACAGTGTGTAGTTGAAAGTCAGAAGAAAACTATCCAAGATTGCTTCTCTTCTTTCTCCATATGGGTCCTAAGGATGCCATTCAGGACACCAGGCTTGTTGACAAATGCCTTCTCCCACTGAGCCATCTTTCTGGTCTGTTTTGCTTTTCCGTATATTTTATTTGTTGATCCCTTTCAAAGCATGTCATTATTGTCATATCTTTCCTGTGAATTATCTTAAATAATTTTATCAAGGGAAGATTTTAGGCAGGCTCAGTATTTAAAAACCACACAGAGAAGCATCATCAGAAGCTCATGGTGACCTAGAGGCCTTAAGCTCACCTATATAGTTTTTGAGAAATAGTCCTACCATACTTATGACTTTTATCTGTAGAATCAAATAATAGAAATATAAGAGTAAAAGCCACAGTAATGAAAGATGACCCCAGTGCACTTAATGAAATGTTCTCTGAGAATACCAGGAATGCTGAAGCTAACAAAGTACCAAAGAAAAGTCCATGACTTTATTGATACCCTATTTGGTTTCATTACCAGGATAGGAATCCGCTCATGAACAGGTAATCAGAATTAGAGAAAGGGCAAATGAACGGCGGCCAAAACCAAACCAAACCAAAGCAAACAAATTCATCACTTTCCAACACTTCATGCAACTCCTGCTTCTTTTGCTTCACAGACACATAAACATAGTATAAGAGCATGAAATCAATTAAAATAGCCATGCAGCCAGGTGGAGACATGAGCTCTGAGGACACTGTGGGTTTGTTTCTGTTTTTTATTTGTGCCATGATCCTGGGAAGTTTCCAGGCCTTACATATTAACTTTTCTCACTGGAAAAATGTACCATTTACTTTTATGAAATGATGCACATCAAATATACATATATATGTATCTTCATATATATTTATTGTATATGCATTCCTATGACAATGTAAGTGAACAGCAAACTTAGCAATAACCATCTTTTGTTTCTAAACACCAAAAAAAAATCTATGGGGCATTTTTTGTTTGTTTTAATTTAATCTAAAATTGTCATGTTAGGGTACAAAGTCAAAGGGATGATCAGACTCTTCCACATGATTAATGGCCTAGATGCCTACAGTTCAACAGAACAAGCAATGTTATCCATGCTGTGTTCAGCTGTGCTTGTCAGAGAAGAGATGAAAATCCTATTCCACAATGTGGTGGACACCACGGCCACAAGGAAGGGGGGGCTGACTTCTAAATGTAGCTCCCTGAGAAACTCTAGTACCTTGGGAGTCAAAGACTATTTGACAACATCTATATAAGCTAATCTAATCATATGGGGAAAATGACAAGGAATATTTTTATTATGTCATGCTCATTTTTTTCTGCTGTAATAGACTGAAAGGCCAGAATCATATGATTATTCCCCAAATATCTGTTTCTCGTGCTTGCCTCACAGTTGTGTGCTCCTCACAGTGTTCTTTCTCCTCACCTGCATGACCCCTTCCTTCCTCTGCCCACTCCATCTGCCATTTTCAGTCCAGCTGCCACCTCATCAACGTCTCTGTTCACATGCATGCATGGGTAGGGGCTAGCATTACCCCCTGCCATTACTAAAGGCAAAGCCAGTGACAGGCCTTGCTAGTGTTTCCTGGCCAGTCTCCCACTTTCTTTCAGGAAATGGTGTTCTTGTTTGAGCTCGTTGGTGAGGCATTTCTGAGTATCCATTTGGGAATGTATTTTACCTTCCCAATAATTATGTAACCTCAGCATTTTCCTGACTAAGACATCCAGGGAGAACTTGAGGGTGAAATGTGCAACATAAGATCCAATTCCTTTTTAAGGAATTTCTCTGATTGGAATTTCACAGAAAATGAATATCCAGCAACCGAAAGTGGAAAAAAGAAAGAAAAAGGTTAAGAAGATTTATTGAGTACAGGAAACCTGAGGAACCCACTTAATAAGAAAAATAAATGTGCTTTTTTTTTTGAGACAGGGTTTCCTTATAGCCCTAGCTGGCCTGGAACTCACTCTGGAGAACAGGCTGGCCTTGAACTCACAGAGATCCTCCACCTGCCTCTGCCTCCTGAGTGCTAGGATTAAAGGAATGTGCTATCATGCCCTGCTTAAAGATGGTTCTTAGCCGCCATGTGGGTGCTGGGAATCAAACCCTGATCCTCTGCAAGAGCAGTGGGCACCCACTGAGCCATCTCTCCAGCCCTAAATGTGCTTTGATACAATGCAACATGAGAAACCAGGTCCTCCAGTCAAATACCAATTTCCCAACACCAGCCACCAGTTATTTGCTAGCACTGCAGAACGAGCTTAGTTGTTTTCAGGAAGCTCTGACTCTGCTGCTTGTTTTCCCAACAGTAAAAAGGAGAGAAAAATCTATTTTGGTATATTCGTTAGATCACAGCTGGGTTTAATGATGAAGGGTGTTTAGGATGTTCAATGTGAGGCAAACCCGGGGAGGTTTAAGTGTGGTCCTTGGATAGGGACAACAGAGATTATGACCAGTGTGAGATATCTATTTGATTTGAATCCCAGAATCTGGGGAGAATGGAATGTTAAAGACATGCATACTCTAAAGGAACCTTTTAGTCACAAGTGAACACCTTGTATTTCTTCCCTGTGTTGTCTTTTTTTTTTTTTTTTGGTCTTTTTGAGACAGGCCTTTCCCTTGTAGCTCCACTGTCTGGCAACTCCCACTATGTAGACCAGGGTGGCCTCGAACTCACAGTGATCTGCCTGCCTCTGGCTCCCAAGTGCTGGGATTAAAGGTATGCACCACCATGCCTGGAAACCCTGTGCTGTCTTATTCAAATAACAGGAACTAGCTGGAAAGCAAGCCCTTATCTTAGAAAAGGATGAAAGATAGATGCCAGAGAAGGAATGGAACAGGACACAAAGAAAGTACAGATAGCAGGTGTGATGGGGCATGCCTTTAATCCCAGCACTCCTGAGGCAGAGACAAGTGGATCTCTGTGATCCATATATATATATAATATATATATATAATTATTTTTTTTTTTTTTTTTTTTTTTTTTTTTTTTTTTTTTTTGTGTGTGTGTGTGTGTAGTAAGTTCCAGGACAGCTGGGGCTACAGGGAGACCCTGTCTGGAAAAGACCAAAAAAGAAAAAAAAAAGAAAACAAGAAAGTACAGAGAAAGAATACATGGGGTTTTGTCTTTTAGAATTTCGTTCATTTAGCCAGTGTCTAGGAGCCCCTGAAAGAGTGGGAGCAAGTGAGGGGGAGTCCAAGCTTAGTAACGAGACTAGTGTGGAGCACTGTCTTTACACAGGTTTCCATTATAGAGCTTAGAGTAAGCAGGATTCTAGTAATAATGAGACTAGTGTGTGGAGCACTGTCTTTACACAGTTTTCCATTATAGAGCTTAGAGTAAGCAGGATTCTAGTAATAATGAGACTAGTGTGTGGAGCACTGTCTTTACACAGGTTTCCATTATAGAGCTTAGAGTAAGCAGGATTCTCGTAATAATGAGACTAATGTGGAGCACTGTCTTTAAACACAGTTTTCCATTATAGAGCTTAGAGTAAGCAGGATTCTAGTAATAACTTCTATTAGAAATCCTAAAATGATTAACAGACATATTCTAAGGTAATATTTAATAGAGATATCAATTACTTATATTAAAATGCTTCCCTCTAATTTCTTGAAAGGTCAGTCTTTCATTGTGGTTAGAGCATCCCCAAATTCCAGCAATCTCCTTGTCTTTCCTTTGATATTCAGATAAGATTGGCAAAGGAGAGTTCTATTCTGGGCTCATCAATTATTAATTTTTTCTTTTTTTAATATTTTATTATTTTTATTTTATGTGCATGAGTATATAGCCTGTATGTATGTAAATGTACCTGTATTTTGCAATGCCTGTAGAGGTCAGAAAAGGGAATCAGATCCCCTGGAACTGGAGTTAAAGAAAGATAGTCGTTAGCTGCCATGTGGGTGCTAGGATTTGAACCGGGGTCCTCTGAAAGAGCATCCTGTGCTCTTAACTGCTGAGCCATTCCCTCCAGCTCCAACTATTTTTTGTATTCATCTCACTACTTATGCTTTGCCATTCTACTTCTTAATACCTTCATCTAGACCAAGGGCAAAATGCTGCAACTTTCTCTTTTCAGTTGTCATACTTACAGTTTTTCTTGTTTTCTTGACAAGAAGCTCAGGAGTCTATCCCTGCATCTGGTTCTGGGGGGATGCTTTGCTTTCCGTGTCATTGGCATTAGCACTGATTAACTCTCCCTCCCCCCTCCGTGTTCTAGGCAGACATAATCTAATCTCTGTTATGTGACAAGACCAATTAGTCTCGCCTCCTCTGTAGCCTTCTGTCCCTCCCCCTCAGCTGCCCCCCTTCCTGGCACTCCACCTCTTTTAGGAAGCAGCGCTGGGAGCCAAATTTCCAGGCAGAATTCATTAGATGAATATGCAGGTCCAGATTGCATAAATGTGCTCACATCCTCCAGTGGAACTCAGATTCAAGACTTCTGACTTCTTTCATGTTTTATATTTGTCAGGAGATTTCCAGCTAGAAAACTTCCTCACCAGTGAGAAAGAAAGATGTATTGACATGATGAAGAGGAAACGAAAATGCCAAGACTGGATTAAACAAAATATAACAAATATATGCAGAGAATGCCCTCCTTTTCTGGGTTGTGATGTTACTGGTTTTGCTACAGTCTTTTGCAAGTAGCAGCCTGTTGATGTGACAGGTGTAGGTGGCCTGTGGAGTCCACGTGACTGATGGGTAAGGCCAGCCCGTTCATAATTGATTCTTGAAGCACTTGCACTATGACCAAGTGGGTCAGTCTGAATCAGAACAGGACCCTGAGGACAAAGCATAGAATCATGGAACAGCTGGTGATACATAGTTCTGATTAGTACTATTATTACATAGCCAGATTGGAGCCAGGGCAGCTGGGTACAGCAGGTGCCGAGAAATCCTGGCCCATGTAAATGTTGCAAGACCAAAGAGAGAAAACACTTAAGGTTGCTTTATTTAGTTTCTGTTATCAGAAACAATTATCCATATATATATATATATATATATATATCTATATATATATATATCAGAATTTATATGTTATTTAAAAATTGTATCATTATTTTCAAATTCATAACTTCTAATGAAGAACTAATGCTCTGTTGTAAGCTATTTTATTGATGGCTGATAGCCTAAAGTTCAAAGCTGATATCTGTAAATATGATCTCATATTACTTAACTGAAAGGTCATCAAATATAAACCAATTAATTTGTATACATTAGATAATGCTGTCCTTGTCCTCCTGACACTTTAAAAGCACAGGTAGACTGCCATGAATTAATTTCAAGTTTCCTTCCAAATTCATAAACATACAATCAAGACAGAAAGAGGAGGGAAAGGAGCAGAAAAATAAGTGCTCTCTAAACAGTAAAACTCCTCTCTAGGATTTGTGCTGCTAGAAAATATGACATTTGAGTTGCCCGGTTCATATTATCTACAGCCATGACGCCACTAACAGGAAACCCCAAGGTATTTAATAAAGCTTCTCAGCCCCTGTGCTTGTGACTAAGGACGTCTGTGCTGTGATACTATTGATTCTGTCCCTCACCTGCCCTGACTAACAGAGTTGGATTACTGACCTAACCATGTGGGCAGAAATTCCCATTAACAGAGCCAAGAAAGCGTAAAGATTAATAGCGCATGCAGGGGTCAGTTCTGATGTGCCTGGAGCATACACACAGTACTACTGAACACTGAGGGCCATCCCCTTTGCTGTTACACCATGACAGTGCAAGAAAGAGTCAGAAATATTTTCTCCGTGTTTTGTTTTACAGTTTTTTTTCATTAAATCTCCCATGGCTCACATTTTAATTTAGTAAATTCTCAGTATGACCTGTAGAGTAATCTTTGTATTTGTCCCCTGCATGGTAGCAATCTGGACCTCAGTGGAAAAGGAACAATTTGTGCTGAAAGGCTTTTGAGACTAATTTACTATTTCTAAGAATATTCCACACTGCCTTGTTCATGTTTACATGAACCATTGAAGCCACCAGGCTCTCCCCTGACTTACTGCAAGCCTCTGTACATATTGCTGCTACAAAAATCATTGGGGAATAAAAATGGAAAATTCATAGGCTTCAAAAGTTGCAGAAAATGGTATCTTACTTACTGTTAATCAACTATTCCTTAGTAAGCATCCTAACATGATGTAATATCAAAGAATGAAATAAAAAAAACAAATGTATACAGCTAAGTCTCTGCTTCCACTAAAGTTTCAATGCAGTTGATGAGCGGGAAACATCAAGTTACCATGCATTTCTGATTCATGGGAAGAGGTGAGCATATCATTGAGTGTCTTTCAGGAATTTTATTGCCCCTCGAAAGTGGAAAAGTGGGGTCTTTGTAGGAAAATGTGATATATATATCACATATATATATATACATATACATATACATATATATAATATATATCACATATATATAATATATATATATATATGTTTAATCATATCCTCTATCTATCTAATATATGAATGAGAAGATTCTTTATCTTTTCGGACCAATATAATAAGGAACTTCAAACTTGTACAACCCACTATGGAAAGCAATGTGGAGAACCCTTAAAAGATTCGGAGTGAGCTTACCACCCTGACCCAGGCTGACCACTCCTGGGTGTCCCCAAAGACTCTCCTACTGCAAAGATAAATGACATCCATGTTTATTGCAGCTCTCTTCACAATAGCAAAGAGCTGGAACCAACTCATATGCCCCTCAACAAATGAGTGGATACAAAAAGGTGTGGTACCTTACCACAATGGAGTACATTTCACATGCAAGTGTACAGATGGTTTGGAATAGCCAGAGAGTGTTACAAAGGCCACTAAACCAATAAAGCAAAATATGGGTCTCCCTGAGTCAAGCAGACTCCACCGTCAGCACCAGCTACACCTCCCCGCCTGGAAATACTGTGCACAGAGGCAGCCATGTCTGTCATATTCCCAAATCTAATTGGCTATTGCTCTTCCCTTGGAGAATTAACCCATGGCTGATGCACAAGCTTACATCCTCTACAGGTTTCGGAGATGTTTATAGCCACAGTAAGACTGTCATATTAACAGGGGGGAAAAATTGTATATTGATTAAAAACATATCCAACATGTGTCTATGCTAAAGTAACCTACCATAACTATTAGTGCTGTTAATACCTATATATCTAATTGTTGTTCTTCATTAGTAGGATTCGAAAGGGGTTATTCCTGGACAAACTGGTCAGCCCATGAAAGGCAAACAGCCAGGAACTTGACCAGAGTCCAAGTCAACAGCTCCAGAGAGAGTGGACTGTTTTACTCTCATCCACCTGTCGCCCTTTTTCTAAGCCTAGGGAACAACTGCGGAAGAGGGGGGCGTGGTGAATGAATGTAGGGCTGCGATTGGGATGAATGGTTAAACTACAGCAATGTAGTCTGGACACTCATTTGATCAACTTGATTGAACAAACAACCTGTCACCCCCCACTGGATGGTGGGGCTGTAGGTGTTTGGGCACAACAGCCTGCAGATAGGTTTTGCATGAAGGATGCTTGTACTCATGGATTATCACTTATAGCTAAAAATGAAAAAAAAAACTGAGAGAAAGATGCAGGACAGTTATGGCAGAATGCATGATCTGGGATGGGGTGGGGGTGGGGGGGGAGGGAAAGGGAAATAAGCCTGAACTGAATTGGAAAAAATGTATGAAATGCACAAAGCATCAATAAAAACTAATTAAAAAAAAAAAAAAGAAGGATGGCATTATGAACTTTGCAGGTAAATGGATGGAGCTCGAAGCCATTATGCTGAATGAGGTGACACAGTCCCAGAAAGACAAATGGAGAATGGTTTACCTCATTTGTGGATGCTAACACCAAATCCTCCAGATGAAAGGCAAGCTGAATGACAGTATGGTTATATTTTTGTTTATCTGAAAGCAGCTATGTTGTTATAATGTGAATCTCTCAATGGGCTCTAGAATCCACCCACCAATTATTTTCAGACTCTGTAATTACTGTATATGGGTGGAGAGTATGTATCCATATTTTAGAGTAATATGAAATTAACAGAGGAAAATGTGAATTCCTAAGAATAAAAAAAGACTGAGAGAAAGATGCAGGACAGTTATGGCAGAATGCATGATCTGGGATGGGATGGGGTGGGGTCGGGGGAAGGGATAGGGGAATATTCCTGAACATAAATGAAAAAATGATGTATGAAATACATAAAACATCAATAAATAAATAAATAATAAGAAGAAATAATCTACAACACACAGGAAAATTATGCAAAGATAATGAAGAACTATGCAAATTAGTGGAAAAATCATGGCATTAAATGCCAATAAGTAGAAGATCCAAGATGTTATAATCCTGATATGGCATCTCTGTAAATATGCCAGTGAACTCAGTGTTGGAACTGCATGTCCATGGCAGTGAGGATCACTGACACTTTTGTATCAGGCACCTCTCTTGTCTCACACTGTGCCACTCCTGCAATAAGATTCTACATAGGAATCACAATGTATGTAACAACTATGCACTGTTAAATATTGAGGCTGTTGTTAGAAGTAACACTATGATAGACATGTATATACTAGCAGCATTATACACATAACATTGCTGTTTTATTATTTTATTCATTCATTTAAATATATTGTAGTGGGATTTCTTCTAAGGGATGTAAGGACTGATATGTATTGATATGTTTTCTCCAGGAAGTTATATACTCTCTACACATCTTGTATTACATACTTTTCTATATATTTCAGTCATCGTACTCTGCTATGGAAATTTGGTATTTGGTTTGTTATGTTCAGCGACGAATGATAAACATTTTAAGACATTATTTTCTATTTTAGTTTTGTGTATGTATTAGCTGAAATGTTTTGCCAAGTTTTCTACCAGAGTTTTTGTTTTTCTTATAGATGTGCACGTTTCTCATAGACTTAACTCTTCCTGCTCCACTGATCAGATAGATTACACTTTTTCTATGTTTATTTACTGCATTATGTAAAAATAGTAATGATTAACACTTTATAAGTGTTTGGGTACCAATAGATTATTAACTTATTAAAATATTTTACTGGTTCTTTGAGAATTGTTTTGTACATCATACACCATTTCTTAATTAAATTTAGACTCTTTCTCTCATCCCTGCCCCAACTGCCAGAACTTATGCATTCTGCCATACATGTTATATCCTGTCTTGCATCTTTTTCTCAGTCTTTTTTAACTCTTTTGATGCAGGAGTTTACTCTCTGAACAGTAAAAAAAGAATCTTGAATGAATCTTTGTTGTTGTTGTTCTGTTTAATTTTATATTACTCCAAAATATACATCTATATATTCCACACATATACCAGGTTTACAAAATCTGAAAACAAACTATAGGTTAATTCCAAAACACATTTAAGGATTCACAGTTTAACACTAAACTTGCATGCAGGTGAAAAGACATTTAACTTTACATTCCTAAATTAAATAGCATGTTGATGTATGTTTTGATGTACTTTTTAAAGAGATCTTTATTCTTTCTCATAAATCTTAGGGCTGAGGGAAATAGAGACATAAACCTCAAGCTATACCTATAGTGATATCAGTCAATTTGGTTTTACTTTTTACTAAGTACACAGTGTATTTTGATCATAATGAGATGCCCTCCTCCATCTCTGCCTCCCATTCCCTTTGTCCCTGGACTGCTTGTCTTCTATTATTGTTTTTTTTCTTCCTTTTTTAACAGTTTAACAAGTCCAATTTGTGCTCTCCAAATGCAGTCAACCTACCAGGTGTCGCATCTTTAGGGTAAACTGACTTTCCCCAATTGCCAATTGTTACCAGCTAGAGTTGGGGCTTCTTGCCCACTTCCCTACTTCCTCCTGGCTTTTTTTCTATCTTGGGTTTGCACAATTCTCATGCATGCATATTGTCACATGCATTATGGGTTCATATATTCAACTATTCTATGGTGTCCAGACAATATGGTTTCCTTGTATTATCTACCACCTCTGGCTCTTACAGTGTTTCTACCTCCTCTCCTGCAATGATCCCTGAGTCTATAAGGAGAGGATGAGATAGAGCTGTCCCATTCTGGCTTAGTACGCCACAGTCCCTTATTTTCTGCATGTTGATCAGTTGTAGCTCTCTCTATTTGCCCATTTAATTATATAGCTATGCCACTGCTATTTTCATTTTTATCCTGAATGAAACTGATGTTAAGTATTCAAAGAGCATGCTCCTAGATTATTCAGCTATTTGGAGGCACACCAAATTTCTTATCTGGAATTCAATTCTTAAGTCAGCTTCCTTGGTCTAAGCTCCTGAGTGCTACTCTGAATTCTTCTAGCTGAATGTTCAATAATAACATTAAAAACATAGTCCGTTGACCACTTAGTTTTAATATTTATATTGCTATGATAACTAGTTTTATTTTGCAGTTTTTCTTGGTATGTTAAAGATGAATTATAAAATATGCTAATGTTAAAGGGATTTAATGCCTCTATCATATTACATAATAAAGTTTATTCCAGATGAATTGAAGAGCAAAATGCTGAAATTATGACTTTATGCTTTCATAGGAAATTGTACCAGCATTTTCATTTACTTAAACACAGTAATTTTCAAAATAATCTTTAAGTGATTTTTTTTAATCTGTGGTTAAGGCACCATTCTTAATTTCCAGTTTTAGAGTTTTATATTTTTTATTTATTTTTTTGTTTTTTTTTTCAAGACAGGGTCTCTTTGTAGCCTTACATGCCTAGAACTTACTATGTAGACCAGGCTGGTCTTAATTTCATACACATCTACCTGCTTCTGCCTCCTGAAGGCTGAGACTAAATGTGTGCACCACAGAGCTTGTCTCAAATATTTATTTTTTATCCAGGTCACGTAGCTAGTCTTTCATTCTAAAAAAAAATAGGTAATTTACCCCTGTATCTGTAAAGCACTGAATAAGGATCACAAAGTGTTTCATAAACCCTGGCTCCTACTTAATGTATGAAATGGAATTGTGTAAGTAAATCCAGAGCAATTATATATCAGTATGTGAAATTTAAAGGTCTGTTGGTGTTCGGTGACAATTCTTCACAAACATGTCTCATTTCTGTGTATATTGTAAGCAGAGGCAGGAGTGACCTTTGTTCAAGACTATGCTTTCAAGAACAGTTACATAGCAAACAGCCTGGAAGATAGAAAATTGTCTCCCCAGAGAGCAGGAGGCAGATTGATTTACTGAATAGCATTCTACAGATACTATTTCCTTTTGAAGCAAGAGTCATCAGATTTCAAGCAGCCCATTAGAATAGATTTGGATTCCAGCTCAAGATACTTCTGCTGTGACATAGACCCACTGAGTACAGAGCATCCACCTGGCTCACTGGCCATCAGTTTCTAGCATTTGTGATACAAAGGATACTGATGAAATGGGAATCTTTGTTTGTAACTATGGGTCCTGTGTCTTCTGCCAACATCCTTGAAACTCTTAGCTAACTTATAAGGTTGAAAGGATGAAGTCTTTTTTTTTTTTTATTTTTTATTTTTGTATGTGTATGAATGTATCGTCTGCATGCAGGTCTGTGCACCCGTGTCGTGCAATGCCGCGGAGGTCAGAAGAGGGTCTCGGATTCCCCTGGAACTGGAGTTCTCCTGGAATTGGAGTTACAGACGGTTCTCAGCAGCCATGTGGGTGCTGGGGATCGAACCCGGGTCCTCTGCAAGAGCGTCGGTGCTCTTAACCGCTAGGCTATCTCTCCAGCCCCGAAAGGATGAAGTCTTAATACTAACTGTCCATATGTTATTTATGCTTATATTGACATTCTTTCTTTCCTTTTATTTTGTGCATATGTTTTTGTTATGACTTATTTTAGTCATAGTGTTTTTTATGAGTCATAGTGTTTTATGGCACAAATTAGCTTTTAATTTAAGCTTTGGACAGATTCTATAGGTTTTAACACACATTACTGACTTCCTCACCTATGTATTCAGTAGATTCTAGTTGCTTTTATTTTTTCTTGCCTCATACCTTCTGGCAATTGAAAGTCACTCTTTATAATAAAAAGAACATTATCTATGTGTTCTAGGTATTAATGGCTATAACTATTAATTGCTGTAACTATTAGCAAAATTCTAATTGCTTTCTTGACATTATCTGAAGGAATCCAAAAAACATATGTATTTACCTACATTCACAGTTAACATAGGATTTAAGAGATTATATCATTATCCAAAGTTACAAAGATAATGATTGGCAAATACCATTGCCTGATATTAATTAATTAATTAATTAATTTGCCTTTATTTAGGTTACCTTTATTTAACAATATTTTTATTTTTCTAAGGTTTTTTTGAATTTTGAATTTTTATGTGGTCCATACATAATTTTTCGGTCAGTCTTAATCATCTTTATACCCACTTCTCCCTTGGCAGCCCCCCTGCATCAACCCCCCCCCCCGGAGTTCACACCTGTTATTTGTCCTTGGTCCATTGCACCAAATTACTCTCCTCTCTCACTCCTGAGTGCCAACTCATCCCCTCAGCTCTAGTCAGCCTACCAGGAGTCTCTTTTCTAAAAAAGATGAGGTCTTCCTCACTTGACTGACACCTGCTGCCACTATTTCCTCAGCTAAGGTTGGGCTCTGCTACCCATTTCTGCAGTTCTACGCTGGGTTTTTGTCGAGTTGAGCTTGCATAGGTTTTATGCATGCTTATACCAATGCTGTAGGTTCATATTAACGCAGTCCCAGGAGCTTGTAAGATTAATTTCTGTTTGGTTTTGCATCACCTCCCTGGCTCTTATGATCTTTCTGCCCCCTCTTCCACAATGTTCCCTGAGCCCTGGGTGGGTGAAGCGGAATACAGGCAGGCTGTCCATGGAATCACACTCTATAGACTCCTAATCTTCACGGTTTGGCCATTCAGGCCCTTTTGCGTTCCTGGTCTCCTATTGCAGGGAGGAGCTGCCTTAACAAGAGTTAAGAGGTAATTATGCCTTCTTGGGTCTTTTTTCTATGATACTTGGGACTTATTGTAGAGGTTACATTGTAGGCGTGTCGCCAGGGAATGAGCAACTCACAGACCATGTCTGTGTATATCTAGTTATCATTGCCTGATATTTATAAAGCCAGGAATCATACTGAACAAAGTCAGCACTGTTGGAAATTTAGAAAAGTAGGAGGTCGCTGTGCAGTAAACTAAGCCAGGAAAGGAAATTTCACTTAAAATTGCACCAAGGGTCATTTTTGGAATAAAAACAAACAAACAAAACAAAACACAAGAAGTGCTTAAACCTTCCATGGGAAGCCAAGTAGTAGCTAAATCCTCAATAGAGAGCAAATAGAAAACAGATGTGACCCACCCAAGGATTTGCAACCTGGGCAGAGGGAAATGAGCTGCGGTCTTTAATGGGGCATGCTTGACGATGGTGGAGCTGGGAATCATGCTCAGTAAGTCGCGGTTTAAGGACATTAAACAGTCAGTATGAATTAGTTATTGAGAGCAAAAGTTTGGAGAACATTTAGGAAGACTTTGTTGTTGAAAAGGATCTGAACCAAGCCGATAGCCAGAATAAATTGGGTATATTAGGAAGGACAATAGGGAGCACTTCCTGAATGACAGATAATAGGGGTCTGAGCAAAAGCAAGAATCAAAGATTCACTACGTAGAACATAAGAGCTGATTGGAAAATGAAACAATCCAGTCGAATATCCTCCCTTTATAATAGCAGAAGTGACAGTTGAGAAGGGAAAATCATCACCCAAGGCTCCCCAAACTGTGATCCCCAAGGCTTCCCCTGCACTCAGGTATTTCTCAGGTAAACCCTGTCAGGGCAACACTCCTCACTTGCTACCATAATAATGCCTCATCTTGTTTCCTGCTTCCAAGAATTAGGAAAGTCTAACCTAGAGTTGACTCAGTTACATCCTGCCAGAGCAATGCTTTTCAAAGTCTGTAGAAACGCTTCTGGAAAAATACTTTATAGAAAGTACATTTATAAGATACAATATTAAAATAGGAAATTTTTGAAGGTTGACAGGAAGCAAGTAGGTTTCTTATGTCTGTTTTGCTTAAGAGCAAGAAATAAATGATAGATTATACCATTTTTCAAGTACAAAAGGGTATAGCTGTGACATCCCATAAATCACCCATGGAGAAGATAAGATAGTGCAGTATGATATTCGGTGGCCTAGAATTTTCTAAGCACCCTACAGTAAAAAAATAAATATTTTCCTAACCCCATTCCTCACACATACTCTTTACAAGTAAGCTATATCTATAGAATATTTATGACCGGCAAAACAGTTGGTAGAGTAATGCAGTTCACTCCAAGATATCCAATCCAGAACATCTATTCTAAAGGAATTTGGAGTTTAGGCCTCTCCATTGCTGAGTAAGTCAATGAAAAAGAAAAATGTAATTTAAAAACTGGAACACGGGAGACTACAGCAAAAGAGAAAAATGTGTCTTAATGTGAGCTGGTAATTTTGAGATTTTCTTTCCTTTTTAGCTAAAACCATAGTCATTTGCACAAAATCTTAAAAGATTTTATAGTCAGATAGTTGATGTCTTTCTAGAATTAAGAGAAAACTAACTTTTATGCTATTTCATTGGCCGCTCACTTAATCAAATGCAAGGCCAGTTTTATCAAGTAGGGCCCTAGACTAGCTAAGCAGCTGTGGGCAGTAGCCAAGCGGCAGAGGTATGTTGAAGCCAGTCAATAATGCTGAACGATGTCTGTGTCATTGCATTTCTGTTACATTTTGATTAATTTTTCATTAATAATTCTCAATATACATATGCACACATAATTTGGGGGGTTTATGCTCTTTTGGCTTAGTCATGTGAAGAAAAATGGAAAGGGTAGTCTGGTTGGGAAAGGAAAGTGCTGACAACTTAAAATACTCAGAAGCCAAATATGTAAGTGCTGAAAATGTGGCGGACAGGGTGCACAGATTCTAGGAGCCGTTCTTGTGTGGCTTCAGGAAGCTATCTCTATATTCACAATGATGTTTCTGTCTTGTCAGCATTTTTCCTTTATTTGTGTTGGACTTTACGACATATCTAAGAATAATAAATCATTTATAAGTTGCAATAATGGCCTGGAACATTTCTGGCAGATTTTTAAAAATTCTTTTCCAATAACTCATTTGATAAAGTCTTGAGTTCCCTTCTCTAGAACATTTTATACAACAATGCTTTGTTTTAAGAGTTGTCTATCAATGAGTAGCAAAGCATTCATTATGAATTCAAGCCTGCTTTTTTTGTGTGTGTGGATTCCTTTCTTGCTTCCTTTTATTTTTCCTGTTTAAGTGGCATTTTTTTTTTCTGGGAGTAATCTGATTCTTTGGGATGCAAAATAAAATCATGTTAGGAAAAAATTTAACTCTTAAGCCCCTCAAGGAAAATGGCAGTCCTTAATAGCAATGATCATGCTTGAAATACAATTCCATTTAATTATTTGCTTGTATGTCCCTAACCTGACATATGTGAGCACATGTAGTAGTTTGATTGCTATGGGGGGGGGGTGCCACAACAGCATCTCCATACATATTCCTAAGGAATAATAATGTCCTTTTTTTTAAATTCAGAAACTTCCTGAGTACATATACTTAAGCAGCTGTTCTGGATATTTTCCAAAATTAATGCAGTGTATAATTTCTCTCCTCCATTCCCTTTTACAGTCTTTATCCCAAAGTGGGTGGTAGGTTATCAGAAAGTTTCTTTTTTATTCTTTATTATTTCTTGTCCTGCAATGTAGGCAGCTTAGCCTGTGGTTTTTAGTGTTTAAGGTAATGCTCACATCTCTCCACCAGCACATGTAGGCTGGAGAATGTTTTCCTACAGCAGAGTGCCTTATACACTAAGTGATGTATGTTTTCTGTCTTTTCCTAGACCTCTCTGTATCTAACAATTAAATTTGCAGCCTGGCCAACTGGTATCTGGATACAGACCTAGTATTTCATAAATCTAAAGTGACTATACTTTATTGTGATTGAAGGAGTTCAGTCAAAACATGAAGAAAAACAGAAAGGAATAGGGACTCTACTTAAAGATGGCCATGAATCCCAGTAATCTCAGGACACGGGAGGTTAGCAGAAGCACATTCAAGGATGAATGAGCTCAGTAAGAGCAGTCAGCAAGAGGAGAATACTTTCCAAAGAATTCCTTGGAGTTCTTCTGAGGTCAACATGCATTCTAGTCATAGTTAACACTTGCTAAAATTCATTTGGGAGGATAAAACACATGCAACAAAAGACTGTACACCTCTCTGGAAAGATAGAGAATTCTTCACCTCACTCTAAACAGACACCATTTCTATTGTGGACTTCTGTAATCCCAGTATGTGTTCTTTAGGCAGAGCTTTGGACTTAAAGCTTACTTCCTAATTGCTTTTCACATATGCAAGCAAAGTAAACACTAAACGTATTAAATAAAATACCTGGGGCTGGAGAGATGGCCTAGCAGTTAAGAGCACTGACTGCTCTTGCAGAGGACCTGGGTTCAATTCCCAGCACCCACACGGTGGCTAAGAACCATCTTTAACTCCAGTTCCAGGAGAATCCAATGCCCTCTTCTGACCTCTGCAGCATTGCAGGATATGGGTGCACAAACCTACAGGCAGACAGTACATTTATACACATAAAAAAATAAATAAAATAACAAAAAAATCATTAGACTATCACTGAATCATCATTCTTGGAATACAGTGCTACTGGAAACTGGATGTGTGTACCCTCCAGGTAACAAAAACCAAGGCATGGCTCCTCTTCCTGAGGAGAATTTACCTTGTGGGGTTCAGGTTGTGAATTTAAAAGATACATAATCACTCGAGGTTCATAGAACTAAGAGAATTGAGAAAATCATAAATGTGGTAGGAAGAAAGTTGCTGTTATCTGGGAAAGAGTGTTTTGGAGACTTTCATACAAGAAAAGAAAGATGTGAAAAATGAAGAAGAGTTGCAACTTTCTAGCAGAAGAGCTGGTATAAGTGGGAATTTGTTTGAGCATGAGTGGCATTGAAGACAGGTTTATATGGAGACTAAGACCAATCAAACAAAGGCGAACAACTATGTAATGAACACTGCTGCTTATAAAGAAATTCATGAGACCCAGTTCCTGTAAACTTTACTATGACATTCTTGAGTTTATTAAGAAACTTTCAATGTATTGGAAATCATGGCCAAATCAGAAGAAGAGAGCAATATCCTGAGTAGTCGACCCCACATCAAAGACCTTGTGAGGGTTTAGGAGCAGAGAAGACCTTTGCAGACTGTTATTATTGAGAGCAGAGAAACAAATGCCAGAAGTCAGAAAAGAGTTAGGAAACTAAGGCATAGTTGTAGTTTTTATTTCTTCCCTTGTCTTTTAGACGTGAACATCAATAAAAAAATAAGACATTCCATGCAGGGAATCCCTACTAAGTACCACCTTTAAGGTAAACAAGAAGCTTAATAGTCTGTTTTCAGCAGATAACTGTTATTTAAGAACCAATCTGAATAAAGCTTACTCTTGGACAATATATTTTCCACACTTCTGCCTGACATTTCTCGGTCCCCGAGAAGCTCTTCCTAGCTTGGTGATTTTAATCTATGCCTTTAAAATCGAAGGTCTTTGGCTCAAAGTTCCTTCAGTTGAATTATGCATCCTCAGTGTTTTCATCATGTTCTCCTGACCCCTGTGATAGCAAAGTCAGATTATTGGGCTTAATGAGCACTACAGGCTTCTTTTGGACTATGCAATGAAATTTACACAGGTTTGTGACCAACTTTAAATTCTTTTTTTAATATTTCTTTTTTTTCTTCTTTATTCTTTCATTTTTTTGACAATAAGTAATAATTTATGAGTACAAGCATCCTTCATGTAAAACCAATTTGCAAGCAGTTGCACCCAAACCCACACAGCCCAAGGGTCCCACCATCCAGCTGGGGGGGGCTTGTATGTACAATCAAAAGGGGGGGATACAGATATATATGAAACCTTTTTGTCAACTTTAAATTCTTGTAAACTGTATTGATATGACGTGCTCTTGAAACAGAATAAGTAACCTTGAAAAGAGATGCAGGCAACTGTATTTTCTGTCACTTTAGGCAATATTACTTGTGTTTATCAGCGGTGGTCATTACCCAACAATAAGTACAAGTTCATTTAGAGTTCGGAAGGAGGCTCTGAAAATGGCAATATGGGTCATTTTCTGTGTCTCATATTCCTAGTGAACAAATAAACTGCTATTTATACTGAGCAGGTCCCTAGTACAAACAAAGCTGGAGAAAGTCTAATACATCATCCTCAAATTGGTACCTAAGTTCTAGTTCTAAAAATCTTTATTTCTGCCGCTGATGAATGGGGTAAACAGAAAAGGAGACTGTGGCGGGGTGGGGGGGAGGTTAGTGAGTTAACTGTAGGAAAGAAAATGCCTTGTGTTTTCAGGCAATTTCTCAAGTTATATATATTATATATATTATATGTAATATGTAATATATAATATAATATATTATATAATATATTATATATAATATATAATGTATATATACTATATATATATATATATATATATATATATATATAGATAGATAGATAGATAGTTTTGATGGACCAATACCAATAAAGATTAAACATTGTAAAATAGATGTTTGCCATGTTTTCCCAGAAGATTATTTTAGATGAATACAATATACTAATAAATCTCAGTTTGGGTACTGGAATGCTTCCAGGACTCTCTGCCTAAGTTTGAGAATAGAAGACAACAAAGATCAAATACTGACCAGTAGCATAGGGACCGAATCCATTGGCTTAAGTAGACTTTAAAATAATTTTGAACTTCAGTAGCTTCATAGAGGGTGAATATCATAGGCACAAAATAAGAAAGCTTCTGACAGAGTCTGAAGAATGTAAGCTTCAGCTCACAGATCATAATGAAGGTGAGACTAACAGTAGACTGGTCTTCAATTTTTCAAGGCACTGAAACTTGGGTCTGGATAATAGTGTTAAAATGAGATGCTTTAAGTTGTCCATCAGCCTCTGAAACATCACTATAATTAAGTTTCAAGGCTGTACTCCATAGATCACTTGAACAAAGATTAGAGTTGAAAAGGTCTCATTGATATGGATGCCATAAGTCATGTAGATGCCCAATCAGAGATGCCACTTTAAATATGGCCCTTTGATTAATTATGAAATAAATACATCTACTAGAAGGAGAATTTTCCTCTGAAGGTCTTCTGAAAGGTAGGGGGTATTTTGCTGAAAAGTATCTCAACAAGAATAAATCACAAATAAAGACAAATTGACAGTGATGAGCACTCTAAACACTGAATCTGGAGAGGAAACAAGAAAAGAGTTGTTCAGAAACTCTAGGAATTCACTGCTGTGTTCCCCTCAAGCTTTGTTTATGTCTCCACCAGACTGCACTGGGAAGCTTGGAACATGACTTACTAAGCTAATTCACATCTCCAGTCTTGAGGAAGCTGAGAGGGCTTCGTCCCTCTCTACACAAAGGAAGGAGACAGTATCAAGAAAAGATATTGCAAGCAGAGCCCATTATTTTTTCAGTGGCATTTTTAAAGCCTTATGACTTGGAAGATTTCCTCTCTATCCCTGAGGCTCAGTTTACTTTTGTGAGAATGGTAAAATATCCATTCCCCATCTTGTGTGGTGATCAAAATCTAAAAAGGATTTTGAAAACTACAATAAAAGAGAATTGAGAAGTTTTATGTTAAGAATTAGTTGGTTCTTAAAACAATTGACTTTTTATTAGCTACATTGGAGATACAAGTGAGAATTCTTACAACATGAATTAGTCTTCAGTTTTCACAGATTCCTTTAAAGTCAGTCAATATTCCTTTGTTCTCATCTTTCCATGGGTTGACACCTCTAGAAATACTGCCTTGGGAGTCTCTCTGGAACCAAGACACTGTGAAATTTTCAACCCCTGCCACCAGATGGCAGGGTGTAGCAAGTAAACACCTGTGCTTTCTGCTCAGGTGGGGAATTCTAGTGCTTGTAATTTATGGGAAAATATTGAGGATGGTAGTCTTATACTTTGTATAGTATTTTAAAAGAACAAAGACAAAACATCCACATGCTAACCATCAAAATGCTGCCATATTTAAGCGTTTGCTGTCAAACATGTTGCTGTTATATTAAGGGCAGGAGTTTATCCTTAGTAACTCAGCTCCCAATACATAAGGATCTCCAGCTTGAATGAAAGCAGTTGTCCACCTTCAAGATAATTGTGAGTGAGCATAATGGGCTTGATACTTTGTAGAGATTATTGAGATTTCCAGAAGTTTTACAGGTATAGATGTTTCCCTATGTGCCTCGTCTAAATCAATGTGAATTTTCTTGTTTGTGCCTAAGTTTATTGTACACATTGTGCAGCATTAAAAGAAATCTGGATTTATTCCAACAGTCTTCAATGATATTATGAATTGGTTCTGAATTATCTTGAAGTGACAGTGCATATCGGTCCAGTATAAACTGGACCATTATCCTCCTTGTCAGGAGCCTTCCCAAACTCTCCAATTTTCCTCAAATCTCTGACTCCTCAAATCTCTTTTTATGTTCAAAATATGTTTTTTGTCAATAAACTGCCTAGCTTTCTTAGATAAGTCCTAGATTTCTTTTCTATTTAAGCCTCCAGTAAAATCACAAAATCTATCATGTAATTGTGAGATTTTAAGGATCAAGAAGCATCAGTTAGATCTTAAGATTTGGAATTCTGTTTTTTTCCCCTATATTGTCAAATCTCACCATTCCTTATAATAAATGAGGATCAGCTTTTTTGAACCATTCAAGGGACAGATGTCTCCATCAACTCCTCATCACTGACCCATCTGACAGGATGTTCTAAATGGTTTAATGTACTTTAATATGTATTTGCCTCTTATGGCTTAGTATTTCTGAATAATGTGTTCCCTGGATGTGGAAAGATGGACCAGGAGTTGAAAATGCATGCTCCTCTTGCAGATGATGGAGCTCTGTCCTCACACCACTTTGGTTGGCTCATAACTGCCTGGAACTCCAGTTCCAAGGGGTTCCATGTTTCTCCATATATGTGCACATACACATGCATAATTAAAAATAAAATGAATATATTTTTAAAAAATGTGATTCAAGCTGGATGTGATGACAAACACCTTTAATCTAATACTTGAGGGGAGGAAATTGGCAGATCTCTGTGAAATCAAGGCTAGCCTGGTCTACTTAATGAATTTCAGGCCAACTGGACTATAGGGAGATACTATCTCAAAAAAGTAATTGTTTTCACTTAGTAAGGCTTCAAATCTAGAGTTTATATGTCTTAAGTAATGAAGACTAAGGAATAAAATGGAAGAAGCTCTGCAATTTATCTGGAAAACTCATTTTGATAGCAAAATGTTTTCTCAGCTCCAAGCATAACACATATCCTGTCTTTGATCAGGAATGCTTATTTTTCCCAAGAAGTCCACATCAATCTCTGTTTAAGTTCTCTTGGTACAAACTGGGACATATGGTCATCCTGAGGATACAGGGCAGGTAAGATCATGGACTGAGTATAGGGAACTTTATTAAAGTAGGTAAGAATCAAAGGGCAAGGAAAGGGCCAGCTTGGACAGCTAGCAGTCCCTGCCAGAATCTCTCTGCAAGGGACTGCTAGCTGACCTCTTCCATTTCATAAAAACCTTAACTTTCAGTTGAGCATATGAATTCCCAGAATAAGTGCATTTTCCATATTCTCTTGTAGTTCACATTATCTATGTGGCTAGTGCTGTAAAGAGATACACACCTAAAAGTATATTGAACTTTTGAAAAAAGCTATATCACTTTAACTTAAATGTGGTTCTTTGTTCCTTATTTCTTATTCTTTTGGCTCAAAATCAGATGTGATGAATGAAAAACCCACCTCAAATTATAAAGTGGTCCTCAGAAAGGAAGCTGCTTTGAGCAGACTACCTGGATAATGGGACTCTGGGTTAAAGAGAGTGTAGGGAATTACGTTAGTCATTGACTGCTCATCAAAATTTTATATAGCAGAGGAATAAACTTCTACTTTGTTGCTACTAGTAGGTTGATATGTTCCCTTCCCCAAAGATATGTCTATGTCCCAATCTGTGCAACTTGTTTGGAAAGTCTTGGCAAATTTAATAAGTTAAGCATATTGAGCATTTCTGAGGAACATCTTGAAGTTTATTTTCTTTTGGGGGGGATGCTAAACCCAATGATGTGTATATTTATATGAGACATACAAAGAAGAGTCATACAGACAAATGAAAGACTTAAAACAGAATGTGGGGAAGACAGAGTCTGGGATGAAACAGCTACAGGAGTTTTGAACGCTCTCAGAAATGGGAAGCACTCTGAAGAAATCTCTAAATGGGTCACAACCGTGCCAATACTTGAATTTGGAGCATGCTTGTTCAGTTGCTTCTTTGTTTATTGATATGCTAATATTATGAAGCTCAAGTCCACTTTAAACACATGGTAGACCCCCCCACCTCAGCCCCTGGAGTGTGAGATGATAGGCATGCACTAGCTACAGTGTATAGTACTGCATTAAAATCTTGAAATAAAAAATGCATCTTTTGATTATTTATATACCCCACATGGTCTAGAAAACAGTGTACGTATCTGGGTAGCTATTAGTGACACTACATTTACAAAGCTGTCAACTCATGAGGGAATTTGTATTTAGCAGAGATTGTTTCAAATAAAGCTTGGAACAGTTTCAAGAATTATCAATATTAATTAGATTACCACCTAGCCAAGCATGTATGTTGAAGCACAAGGTGGTGAATGGAAAAGAAAACCTGCAGTGATGAATCAAAATTTTGGATATGCTAATGTATTGATGTCTACTGCAAGGTTCAGTTTATACTATGAAAGAAGAAGACACTTCTTTCCCACTTGCCAGTACTAAATAAAGAGCCAGCAGGTTGTCTGCTTATTTACATTTAACCTGCTTTCTGAGTTAATTGGTTTTATTCCAGTTTCAGCATCTTGAAGACTTCCCATTTTTCTATATTGTTGGCTTGTAGTTTACTGCACTTGAATATTAATAAGAAATTTTATTGTTGTTTTTACCATATCAGTTAGGTAGAGAAAGACCCAATTTAAGTTACCTAATTTTCTTCTGAAATGACAAGTAGAAAGAAGGTTCTACTAACTTACTTGACTTTATGAAAATCACATTGTTGATGAAAAACTTTAACAGATTTGACTTAGATATTCAAATCTTATTTTGCTGCTTGTTGAAGCGTTATGTGCTCCTGGAGAAGTAGTTTACAAATCAGAGTCTCAATTTATCTAATGGTAAAAAGCATGTGTGTGTATATATTCATGCTGTACGTGAAGCATTTTCTATTAACGAAGGATGTTTCATAAATTAGTAACATTCCTTGCTTCTCAGGTTTGGGAGAAAGGTGTGTGTGTGTGTGTGTGTGTGTGTGTGTGTGTGTTTGCATGTGTAGAGGTGTACTTATGTGCAATGTGTGTGCCTGTGGAGGCCAGAGGTAGATATTGGGTATCCTCCTTGATATATCTCCTCTTTTTTTTTTTTTTTTTTTGAGTCACAATATCTGGCAGAACTGAAAATGCTGTAAGTCAAGACAAGCGAGCCAACATGATGCTGGGATGTCGTGTTTCCTAATTCTAAGCATGTGATTACAGGAAGGCTGTGGTTCCCTCTGGCTTTAATGTGGGTGCTGGAGATCTGAACTCTTGTGATGGCAACTGATTCATCTGCCGCATCTCCTGAGCCTGATGGTTATTTCTGTACACTGTCTCTAGAGACAGAGGCACGTTTAAGCCATTTGTCTATCATCCTACACGAACACATAGCTGAAGCAGGATTTGATCCAAAGTTCAATTGACTCCAAAGCGAGAGCCTCCAAAACTAGTTGAATTTTCTGTTGGAAAATATTTCTTTTTGAAATAAAATTTTATTGAATTTTGTGTATTTAATAAAACAGATCTTGATGATATTTTGACTTGCTCCCTTATCTGCCCCTCCCAGGCCCCCTGCCTGATTTCACACATTCTGTCATATATATTAAGTTCTATCAAGTTAAGTTTTTATCTGCAGGTGTCCCACAGTGTGAGTTCATCCACTGGAGCCTGGTCAGCCTGTGTACATCATTTACTTAAAGGAAACCAGCTATCCCTCTCCCCAATTGTTCTGCAACTAAGTTTGGGATTTTGTCTTCATCTCCCCACTTCTATGCTGGGTATTTTTTGATTTGAGTGTGCGTGGGTCTTGTTCATACTGTCACTATTGCTGTATGTTCATATAAGCAAGTCCCCAGCTGCCTGGAAAATTGTTTCCTTGTGGTGATGCACCATCCCTGGCTCTTATAGTCTTTCTGCCCACCTCTTCCACAACGGTATCTGAAACTGGGGTGGCAGAGCATTGCTCTAGGAGTCCTTTCAGGGTTAAGCGCTCTGCAGTCTCTTATTGTCTACATGTTGGCCAGTCATGGCTTTCTATGTTACACACAATCTTTTTGTTACATGTGGAAGCTCCACCCGCCGGAGTTGAGAGATGCATTAATATTCCCTTTGCCCTCTCTTCCATTAGGTTCCTTGAGTCTTAGGTATAGAGGTTGAATTGTCATGTGTCACTTAGGGCTTGGCATCTCACAGATACTTGTTCTCTACATTTGAGCAGTTGTAGAACTCTGTAATAGTATCTATCTGTTGCAAAAAGAAGTTTCTTTGATAAATGGTGCATGATATATTTGTCTGTAATGTAAGGATCCATATTGAGCATATTGAGAAGGATGTGACAGATGTAGGGTTTTCTCTAGGATATATGATCTCTCTAGCCATGTGTATTTGGCCATGTTTACAGGACTACACATGAATTCTCTCCCATTGAGCCAGCCTTAAATCCAATTAGATAACTCTTTTTTACATCCAAGATAAAAATATCACTACTGCACCAATAGAGATAGTTTGCTACACTAGTCATTGTTGTGGTTACTAGGCTTGGCAGCTGGTTTGAACCATTGAATTTCATGATCTACCATCTGAGAGGCTGGTGAACTATGGCAGACTTGACATTACTAGTTAATTAGTGATATTTTTTTCTATCATGAATTTATTTTTTAAGTTTTTTTTTAATTTTATATCTTGTCTTTGTATTCTTATATTTATTCTTATATTTTTTTCTTTTTGAAAATTCTTGGGGCTTCTCTTATTCATAAATGTCCCTTATTAAGGGTTATGTAATACAAAATTAATGAATGATACTTGAAGCTTATGATGATTAGTTTGTGTCTGAATTTTCTAATGTATCTTATTTTTAAATCATCTGTGACTTTGAAATCTATCAAACTTAGTATTGATTTAATGACTTCTTTCTAGTGATTACCTTTCAAAATGATGGGAGGAAACTGAGAGCCTGTTTCCTGAAAGTAGATCATTTTGGAAATGTTAGAGAATTTATTGCCAAAGAGAGGGTGGAAATAGTTAAGAGCCAAAGGCAGTAGATGATTTCAGGGAAACAGTGTTTTCTGGACACAACAGGGCAGTTGCACATGTGACCCCACAGTGCTGGTGACAACAAGTAAGTACCTGCACAGGCCCAAACCAGTCCAAACCTAGTATGTATGGGGAAGGTGGCCAAGAAGCACCAGCCCCAGTGATGAACTAACTACTGGCAATTGATCATGGCCAGGACAGGGAGAGTCAGTTTTCTTGAACTGTGTGATGCTCATTAAGTTGATCAGACTCCAGGGGCTGGAACTATACTCCAAAGCATATTAGGAACCTAAATTAGATTTGACAGACTTTTAAAAATAATACAGGACATGAATTTGAGTAGGTAGTAAAATGGGGGAGAGCTCAGAGAGGAGGTCTTGGGGGGAGCTGGGAGAGGAGGGCTGGGGTGAGCTGGGAGAGGAGGGCTGGGGGGAGCTGAGAGAGGAAGGTTTGTGGGGGAGATGGGAGAGGATGGCTGGGGGAGGAGGGCTGGGAGAGGAGGGCTGGGGGGAGAGCTGGGGGAGGGCTGGGAGAGGAGGGCTGGGGGGAGCTGAGAGAGGAGGGTTTGGGGGGGAGCTGAGAGAGGAGGGTTTGGGGGAGGGCTGGGAGAGGAGGGCTGGGGGAGGAGGGCTGGGAGAGGAGGGCTGGGGAGGGCTGGGAGAGGAGGGCTGGGGGGAGCTGGGAGAGAAGGGCTGGGGGGAGGGCTGGGAGAGGAGGACTGAGGGAGGGGGTCTGGGAGAGGAGGGCTGGGGAGGGCTGGGAGAGAAGGGCTGGGGAGGAGGGCTGGGAGAGGAGGACTGGGGGAGCTGGGAGAGGAGGGCTGGGGGGAGGACTGACTTTCTCCTTTTTTTGTTTTGGTGTTTTGTTTTGTTTTTGCTTAATATAGCTCCTGATGTCTGTAGAGGTCACACTTGGTCAGACTTTGTTACTCATATTTAGAGTAAGACCACTATAGCAGGATAAATGTGGACTGGGCTTATATTTTTAAGTTGAAATTTCAGTTACTTTCTGTATAAAAGTTGTTGCGCCACTTTTTATTTTCTTATATTTAAAAGAATAAACAGGGTAGAACACTTGGCTACCAATAATAATAATAATAATAATAATAATAATAAATTCTAGAAAATAGAGTTTCTAGATAGCTTTAATGAAATAAAGTTTTCTAGACATCTGTTCAGTTATTCACATGTACTCACAGCAATGCTGACAGCATGCACGAGTCCATGCAAGTTCAAAGCAGACGAAATCCCAGCATAGACATGAGGATTTGGGTAAGAAACCCTAACCCAACTTAAAGAAATTCTGACAATGGATGGCTGAGTACATTATATTAGGAGGGAGTCAATAGGGGAAGTAGAACAGACAGTGGCACACACATCCATCGGCCAGGTGGGTGTCAGGCTTGCTGCTCACTGCTAGAACCATAGAGAGGAACTATGTGCATGGATAGAAGGACAGACAGAGGTTCACACACTCATCAGCCAGGTGAGGTCTGGCACCAGCCAAAGGATTAAACCCCCCACCCCCAAGCTACTGGTACTGTGGTGGAAAGGATAAGCTGCTGGTGCAGTGTCAGTGATTCCAGGCTGCACAGCCAAAGCTGAGGAAGAAACCAGCAGGAAGCAAACTGAGTGGCCAACCAATCCTCCATATTAACACTTGAGATTATCAACAGAAGTGAAACAAGCAAAGAGGAAAAAATCCACAAGCCAAAGACACAATGGGGAAACCACAATAGGGGAAAAACTCATAATAAATCTCACCCGAACTCAACCAGTCCTGTAGAAGATCTCAACAACAAGATCTCCCTGGAAGGAAACCAAGACACTGACCTTAGAAGAACAATTGTAGACATATTCATAGACTATAAAAACCAAATCAGGGCTGGAGAGATGGCCTAGCGGTTAAGAGCGCCGACCGCTCTTGCAGAGGACCCGGGTTCGATCCCCAGCACCCACATGGCGGCTGAGAACCGTCTGAAACTCCAACTCCAGGAGAGCTCCAGCTCCAGGGGAATCCGACGCCCACTTCTGACCTCCGCGGCATTGCACAACACGGGTGCACGGACTTGCATGCAGACAATACATTCGTACACATACAGAAATAAATAAAATTAATAATAAAAAAAAAAAACCAAATCAGAGCACTAAAGGTAGAGAATGAAAAACTCATGAAGGAACTAGAAGGAAAGAATGATAAACTCTAGAAAGAACTAAAGGGAGAGATTGACAAACTCCAAAAATAACTAGAGGAAGAGAAATACAAATTCTGAAAAGAACCTGATGGAGAGAATGAGAAATTCAGTAAGTAAGTGGAAACACTGAAAAGATCTCAGGCTGAAAGGAAAAAAGAAACTAACCAGCAAAGAAAGGAGTTACAAGAAGAGAATGAAAAGCTCCAAAAAGAAGTGGAAATACTGAAGGAATCACAGGATGAAATGAAAAAGGAAATTGAACATTCAGCCAATCACTCGGAAAGGGTGGGAAAAAGCCTCATAAGCAGAAAGTATGAAGCAGAAAAAAGAATATCAGACCTATAGGATAACACGATCCAGCTAGAAACCTCAAGTAAAGATTATGAAAAATTAAAAAAAAAACTTAAGAGTGGAATAACCAGGAAATGTGGGACACTATGAAAAGACCAAACATCCATATCATAGGGATGGAGGAAGGAGAAGAATCCCAAGAGAATGGTATTGATCAGATCTTCAACAGAATAATAGAAGAAAATTTCCCCAAACTGAAAAAAAGACAAACCCATACAAATACAAGAAGCACATAGAACACCAAATAGATAAGACCAGAAAACAAATTCCCTGCGCCATATCAGAGTTAAAACACTAGGTGCTCAAAACAAGAACAAAAAATACTGAAAGCCACAAGACAAACACAACAAGTTACATATAAAGGGAAACCCATCAGAATCATATCTGACTTCTCAGTGCAAACTATGAAAGCCGGAAGAATATGGACAAAAGTATTCCCAGTGCTAAATGACTTTAGATGCCAAGCCAGATTATTATACCTAGCAAAAATGTCAATCATAGCTAAAGGAGAAAGAAAAATCTTTCATGACATAAACAAAATGAAAGAACACATGTCAAAAAAACCAACACTTCAGAAAATATTCGATGGAACTCAAAGAACAGAGGAAAGGAGCAACTATCCTTAAGCAACCCAAGAGAGAAATTAACAAAAGCATAGCAGAGTAAATAAATAGGTAGACCAAGAATGCAAAGGAAAAATAAGTTGAAAAGAAGCAATACAGATCTCTCAATAATAACCTTAAATATTAATGGTCTAAACTCCCCAATCAAAAGACATAGACTGGGAGAATGGATTAGGAAACAGAATCCATCTATATGCTGCCTAAAAGAAACCCATCTCACCCTCAAGAACAGACAACCTTAGAGTGAAAGAATGGAAAAAAAAATATTCCAAGCAAATGGTACCAAAAAGCAAGCAGGAGTGGCTATTCTAATAGCAGACAAAATAGACCTCAGAGTAAAATTAATCAGAAAAGACAAATCAATGGAACAATTAACCAGGAAGATTTCACAATCTTAAATGTTTATGCAACAAACTCTGGTGCACCAAACTTTATAAACACAATCCTTCAGCACCTCAAGACACAGATTAATCCCAGCATGTTAATAGTGAGGGACTTCAATTACCCACTGAATACCTCGGATAGGTTAACTGGACAAAAAATAAACAGAGAGACATCAGAACTGAACAATACAATACACCAAAAGGACCTCACAGATATCTACAGAATATTCCACCCCAAAACCAGAGAATATACTTTCTACTCAGCACCCCACAGAACATTCTCCAAAATCGACCACATACTGGGACAGAAAATAAAGGTAAACCAATACAAAAGGATTGAAATTATTCCATGCATTCCATCAGACCACAATACAATAAAGCTCAATATTAACACCAGGATAAACCCTACTAACTATAAGAACACATGGAAACTAAACAACACAATCCTGAATAATGAGTGGTTCAGAGAAGAAATAAAGAATGAAATAAAAGCATTCCCGGAACTAAGCAAAAATGATAATACAACACAGCAAAACCCGTGGGATACATTAAAGTCAGTCCTAACAGAGAAATTTATAGCCCTATGTGCCCACATTAAAAAGAAAAAGAGAATGGTGAAACTACAGCAATGTAGTCTGGACACTCATTTGATCAACTTGATTGAACAAACAACCTGTCACCCCCCACTGGATGGTGGGGCTGTAGGTGTTTGGGCACAACAGCCTGCAGATAGGTTTTGCATGAAGGACGCTTGTACTCATGGATTATCACTTATAGCTAAAAATGAAAAAAAAAACTGAGAGAAAGATGCAGGACAGTTATGGCAGAATTCATGAGCTCTGGTTGGGGGGAGGGGGTGGTGGGTGGGGGTGGGTGGAGGAGGCGGAAAGGGAATAAGCCTAACTGAAATTGGAAAAAATGTATGCAAACTGCACAAAGCCATAATAAAAATTATTAAAAAAAAAAAAAAAAAAATAAAACAAAAAAAAAGAAAAAGAGAGAGAACAAATAAATGATCTAACACTGGAGCTAAAAACACTTGAGAGAAAACAACAAATGAACCCTAAACTCAACAGATAGAGAGAAATAACAAAAATCAGAGCAGAAATCAATGAAACAGAAACAAACAAAACAAAAGAACAAATCAATGAATCCAAAAGATGGTTTCTCTGAAAAGGTAAACAAAATAGACCTCTAGCCCAGTTAGCCAAAGGAAAGAAAGAGCGATTCCAAGTCAATAGCATTTGTGATGAAAGAGGAAATATCACAACAAATACAGAAAAGATCCAGACAATCATACATAATACAGGAATACTTCAAAAACCTATACTCTACTAAATGTGAAAACCTAAGAGGAATGGATGAATATCTAAAATCCTGGGATTCACTAAAGCTTAACCAAGAGAGACTGACAGCTTAAACAGACCCATAATACTTGAGGAAATTGAAGATGTAATAAAAAGCCTCCCAACTAAAAAAAGCCCAGACCCAGATGGTTTCACAGCAGAATTCTATAAAACATTTAAAGAAGTCTTACTCAAACTTTCAGAAGGGTACAAACAGAGGTAAATTCTCCAAAACTCCTTCTATGAAGCCATCATCACTCTAATACCCAAACCAGGCAAAGATAAAAGAAAAAAAGAAAGGTATAAATCCATCTCATTAATGAACATAGATGCAAAAATTCTCAGCAAAATATTTGCAAATTGCATTCAGACCTACATCAAAAAGATCATCCATCATGATCAAGTTGGATTCACAGCAGAGATGCAGGGATGCTTCAACATACACAAATCAATAAATATCATAAAACACATAAATGGACTGAAAGACAAAAACCACATACCACACGATCATCTCAATTGATGAAGAAAAAGCCTTTGACAAGATCCAGCATCCTTCATGTTTAAAGTCCTAGAGGAAATTGGACTGAAGGGAACATTCCTCAACATGATCAAAACCATATATAACAAACCCACTGCCAACATCATCCTAAATGTAAAAAGATTGGAAATATTTCCCTTGAATGTAGGAACCTGGCAAGGCTGCCCCTTGTTGCCACTCTTCTTCAACATAGTACTAGAAACACTTGCTAGGGCAATAAGACAAGAGAAGGAAATTAAAGGAGTGCTAATGAGAAAAGAAGTTAAGCTATCCCTTTTTGCAGATGATATGATAATTTACCTAAGGGATTCTAAAAACTCCCCCAGAAAACTTCTAGAAATGATTAAAAGTTTCTGTAAAGTGGCAGGATACAAAATAAACCTAGAAAAATCAGTAGCCTTTCTTCACACCAACATTAAGCAACTGGAGAAGGACTATAAGGAGACCTTCCCAATCAAAATAACCTCAAAAAATACCTGGGAAGAAACCTAACCAAACACACCAAATACCTCTACAACAAAAATTTTAAAACCCTGAAGAAGGAGATTGAAAATGACATCAAAAGATGGAATGACATTCCATGCTCATGGATTGGGAAAATTAATATAGTAAAAATGTCCATTCTACCCAAATTAATATACAGATTCAAAATAACCCCAATCAAAATCCCCATGAGCTTTTTCACAGACTTGGAAATAAAAATCATTAAATTCATATGGAAAAACAAAATACCCTGAATAGCTAAAGCAACCCTGAGTGAAAAGTGCAATATAGGGGGGATTACTTTACCAGACTTCAAGCTATATTATAGGGCTATAGTCATAAAGACAGCCTGGTACTGGCAAAAAAAAATAGACCCATTGACCAATGGAACAAAATTGAAGATCCAAACTTGAACTCATAACTTCAGCCACCTCATATTTGACAAAGGGCCCAAAAAAGCTCAATAGAAGAAATATAGCATCTTCAGCAAATGGTGTTGGTAAAACTGGATCACCATTTGTAGAAGAACAAAATTAAACACCTACCTCTCACCATGTACAACAATATACTCCAAGTGGATCAAAGATCTCAACCTGAAACCTGAAACCCAGAAGGTGATAGAAAAAGTTGGCAGCAACCTACAGGACATAGGCATAATAAAAGACTTTCTAAATCAAACAGCAGCTGCAGAGGAAATAAGGGCAACAGTTGACAAGTCGGACCTCATCAAACTCAAAAGTTTTGTATAGCAAAATAAACAATCAAGGAAATGAAAAGAAAACCTACAGAGTGGGAGGAAACCTCCACCACTGATACAACTGACAGAGCATTAACATCCAGAATACATAAAATACTCAAAAAACAAAGAAGGAAACAATTGACTCACTCAAAAATGGAGTAAAGAGATGAACAGAGACTTCACCAGTGAGGAAGTAAAGATAGCGGAAAAACATCTTAAAAAGTGTTCAACATCATTAATAATTAAGGAAATACAAATTAAAACCACCATCAGATCTCATCTCACTCCAATAAGACTGGCTAAGTTCAAGAAAATAAAAGACACCAAATGTTGGAGAAGTTGTGGGGAAAGGGGAACACTCATCCACTGCTGGTGGGAATGTAAACTCATACAACCACTATGGAAATCAGTGTGAAGAACCCTTAAAATCTCAAAATGAGCCTACCACCTGACCCAGCCATACCACTCCTGGGTATATACCCACAGGACACATCCTACTGCAAAGATACATGCATAGGTATGTTTATTGCAGCTCTCTTCACAATAGCAAAGAGCTGGAACCAACTCAAATGCCCCTCAACTGATGACTGGATAACAGAAATGGAGTTCTACGCAGCGGTAAAGAAAGATGACATCATGAGCTTTGCAGATAAATGGATGGAACTTGAAGCCACTATGCTAGGTGAAGTAACACAGTGCCAGAAAAAAAAAAGGCGAATGGTTTCCCTCATTTGTGGATGCTAACACCAAATCCCAGATGGCAGGCAAACTGAGCAACTTTATTATTATATTTCATTGTCTCTGAAAGCAACTATGCTATTATAATGTGAATCTCTTAATGGGCTCTAGAATTGACCTACCACTTGTATTCATACATTGTAATTACCATATTTGGGTGGAAGATATGTATTCATATTCTAAAAGAAAAGAATGTAAAGTCATATTTCATTTTACCTGCATGCAACTTTACTGTTAAAATGTGAATCTCTAAATGTGTTTTGTAATTAACCTATAGTTTCTTTTCAGATTTTGTAATTTTGATAGATCTGTAGAGTGTATATATGCATATTTTGGAATAATAGAAAATTAAAGGGAATGAGAGAGAGAGAGAGAGAGAGAGAGAGAGAGAGAGAGAGAGAGAGAACTATTCAAAGAACTGACCCAAACAGTAAACTTGTGCATTGAAAAGGTTATAAAGGACTGAGAAAAAGATGCAAGAGAGGACTTAACATGTATGATAGAATCCATGAGCTCTGGCAGGAGGGCAGGGGGTGCAAGGGGTGGGCATGGATGGGAGAATGAGTCTAAATTTGATTAAGAAATGTTGTATGAAATGTGCTCAATAAAAATTAACTTAAAAAGAAACACAGACTAATTGAATCAAATGTGCACTTTACCAAGATCTTCCAGGTGATTTGCATATTCAGGCTTGAAAAATGTGGGCAGTTTGGAAGCTGGTTGAATAACGTAGGTCTGAAGATTTGGGTGGTCTGGAACCTGGAGGTGGGTGGTGCTGGGCAAGGAAGGAAGAGAGCAAATTCTGAAGGTGTGTTTTCCTGGGAGATGCCAGTCTCTGAAGAATTGATGTAAAATAAACCAACTTGTTATCAAGAAAAAAAGGAGGTGGGAATCTAAATGCCATCCAATTTGTTCTGCAGAAATCACAGAATTCAATAAAAATGAAAAAAGAAATATTAGGAACTAATAAAAATTTTTCCTGTGTTTAAGTCTAGATAACCTTCTTAAGGGAAAACACCAGAAAATACTCTTTTGAAGAAATGTTGACAAGGTGGAACCTATTAAAGAGTGGCATGGAAAACTAGTAGGAAATTAAATTTTGCCTGATGCCAGGCCAGTCCTTCACAGCCCAAAATGGTTTATTGTTCTGGCTGAGACCTGTCTGAGCCTCAACAAATACTCTTTCCCAAGTGCCCAGATGATCCTAAGGAGGACTCTTCAGGGGGCACAACCATCTTTGAAAGCATTTCGAACTTATTTAATACTCTGAAATGGAACCATTATTTCTAAAAAGCAATGCTACTGCCTACCTAAAAAGTCTTTCATACAGAATCCCACAGTTTAAACTAATTAACTTCTGCATTATTTAGCTTAATGTACATCATTAAAGTCAGTTTTCCATTTTTAGTGTTGTGAAGAATTCAATAATAATGCTTTGTGTTTGTAAAGAACTTAACTTAGAAAGCCCCCCATTTATTATATTGCTGGATTATTCATAAATATTTTGTTTGAGCTTTTTATACAATTAATTTTAATCATGTTCACCCTAACTCCTCTCTCTGTCTCCTTCCAGATCCACCTCCACTTCTTACTCCCAACTTCATGTCCTTTTTTTTCTTAAATTTAATAATCCACCAACTCCAAATTTGTGTTGTCCATATACTTCTGGGCATGGGACCATTCACTCGAGAAGCCATTAATTGTTCAAAAACAAGTAGAGAAAGGTTTTGTGTCTATGCAATACTCAGACAATAAGCCTTATGTACAAGGCCAAATCTCTGGGACTCCTTGCTGCTCCCCATGTCTAGTGCAGGGCTAGGAAGAATGGCACCATTACTACTACCTACTCGTCCAACCCTGAAAATAGTCTGAATAAGCAGATGCTTTTGCTTTCTCCATTTTACAGACAAGGGCAATAAGCAGAAAGAAGGTAACATCATAATAGAAAGTTGCCAAACATCATACAGTAGGCCATTATGGAATTTGGCTCTTAATGGCTATTAAGTCACACTTTTGTGGTTTGATGGAATGTGAGCCTATAGAGCTGGTACAATATCACTACCCCTAGTTTAGAAATAAGGACACAAAGGTTCAAAGAAAGTGCAGTTTTCCCAGTCAAGCAGATGGAACTCGTACAGCCAGTACTAAATCAAGTGACCTTATGCTGACCCAGTACTTTTTCTGTCATTTCTGCTTCTTTCAACCTTTCAGCCGACAATATACCATTCAATATTTCTGTCCATCTAACAACTTAGCTGTGATGTATTTTTATTATTTTGATGCTTCTACTCCTAGTAAGCTCATTACAACCTAATTTCCATATTCTGGATTATTATTCTCTGGAGCTAGTACTAGCTTCCCAGCTGTCAAAGTGGCCCACTCTGTTCCTCTCTGAGGAACAGCATTCTTAATTCTCACTAGGCACATTACAGCATGGCTTCTTAAGCCTTCCACTCATGACAGATTTTTCAGCTGAGAATTTTTATAGGATCTGAGATATATAGGTATATAAAATAGGCATACAAGTCAAGTCAATAATAAACCACAAAAAAAAATCATTTGAAAATGATTGTTTCGTATACATGTAACTTTACCATTTTTGAAAAGGGAATAAAACTTAGGTGGAAGGAACTGTATTAACTCCAAAACCTACTGAAAAATATGCATAGAAAATAAAAAAATAATATAACATGAGTGAATATATAGATATATATCTATGTATATATCTGAAGGCTATGTAACAAGAAACACAATGCCAGAGAAGAGAAACTTTCCTTTAAGTTGTTGGACAGGGTAGTTGAAAAGACACCTACAGTTACACTGGAGAAGTCATATATACTAGAGAAAATTCTATTTCTGTCATATCCCTATAAAATAAAATTTATCACTATATGCCAAATATGGATACTTATATTTACAGACAAGCATAACATCCATCAAAGAAGCTTCTGTCTGCCACAGAAGGAGCCTATTATAGAGTTTTACAACTGGTCACACAGAGAATAAATGTCTGAGATAGGCCCAGCCTTAAGTGACACATCTAGATTGGAACTTTGACACTTAAGGCTCACGAAGCATAGTGGAACAGGTGGTAGAGAGGAAGCTAATACATTTCTCAAACTCTTGTCACTGAAGCTTCCTCATACAACAGAGTGATGGACACAGAAGACAACTACTGGCAAAAGTATAGAAAATATGAGATTGTAGAGTGTGTGTGCCTGGATATGACTCCTACATTAAACATCACCCACCCACAGCTCCGGGGCCATTACAGAAGAGGGGCCAGAAAGATTGTAAGAGCAAGTATTTGTATATGAACATAAAGAAGCAGGCTTTCGGGCCTCTGGGAACTTGTTCATATGAACTTACAGCAATGGTGACAGCATGCGCAAGACCCATACAAACACAATCAGGAAAAACCTTAGCATAGAACTTGAAAATGGGCATCAGGCCCCAATCTTAGTGGAAGAACTATTGGGCAGTATATTACTGCTGGGTGAGGGTGAGTTGAGCTTCTGTAAGGGAGTGATGCTAGATAAGTGGACTAGACTCCATCAGAAGAATTATGTTATTGTGCTGAGGGACATCTGGATACACTAACTTGATTTGATAGGTCTTAAAATATATGACAGAATGAATGAAATCAGAGATCAGGGATTTCACAAGGCCACCTGAAGCACAGGTATGTACGAGGGAGCAGGATAAACAGGAATCCCCCCTCCCTGCCCCCGCCAATGGGGATTGCCCAAAGAGTGTCCAAGTGGATTCTTTGGAGCAATTTCAGAACAGAAAGGGAAGAGTGAGTTAGACTTCCAATACAAAGCCTAAAACTTAGACGTCAACACTCCATAAGCAAGGAGAAAAGAAGAAAAACAAATCAATCAAACAAACAACTAAGGCATCTGAAGGAGGCAAGCAAAGCAAGACTTCAACACAGTGAAGAGGCATTTGGGATTCACATTGGAATATAGGCAAAGAGAAACCCACATGCCAGGGACACGAAGAAGAGACATGGGAAAGGTGCAGGATAATTCCACACCAAGCTCTATCAACCCTTTGGAAGACTCCTACAGTGTGATCCCCCTGGGGATGGCCCAGGACACAGATATTAGAAGGACAATTGTGGACATACTCAAACAAATAAAAAACTATAAAGAATGAGTCAGAGAACTTAGGAGAGAGAATGAAAAACTCAAGAAGGACCTAGAGAGAAAGAATGACAAACTCCAGAAGGAAGTGGAAACACTGAAAAGATCCAATATTATAAAAGATAAGGAAACCAACCAGTGAAGCAAAGAGCTACAGGAAGAGATTGAGAAGCTCCAAAAGGAAGTGGAAATACTAAAGAAACCAGAAGAGGAAATGAAAAAGGAAATCAAACACTCATCCAATCAAGAGGAAAGGAATGGAAAAAGCCTCAGAAGCAGAATGGAGGGAGCAGAACAAAGAATATCAGACCTAGAAGATAACACAGACAACTAAAAACTGCAAGTAAAGATTATGAAAAATTAAAAAATACACAAAAGTGGAACAACCAGTGTATTAGTCACTTTTCTGTTGCTGTGATAAAACCACCATGACCAAGGGAACTTATAAAAGGAAGAGTTTATTTGAGCTTATGATTGATGGTTCCAGGGAATCAGAGTCCATTGTGGCAGGAGGTATGTTGGCTGGGGCTGGAGCAGCAAGCCAAGGTTCACATCTTGCAATGAGCATTGTCAAGAGAGAGAGAGACTGGAGACCTCAAGGCTTGTTAAACTCACTAAGCCTGCCCCGAATGACCTACTTCCTCCAGCATGGCTACACCTAAGACCTCCAAGAATAGTGCCACCAACTGGAGACAAAATGTCTGAATACTTAAAGCCTATGGGGGACACTCTCATTTAAACCACCATAACCAGAAACTGTGGGACACTATGAAAAGATCAAACCTCCCCATCATAGGAATAGAAGGAGAAGAATCCCAAGAGAATGGTATTGATCAGATCTTCAACAGAATAATAGATGAAAATTTCCTCACACTAAAAAAGACAAACCCATACAAATACAAGAAGCACATAGAACTCCAAACAGACAAAATCAGAAAAGAAACTCTTCAGACCATATCATAGTTAAAATGCTAGATGCTCAAAACAAAGACAAAATTTTGAAAGCCACAAGAGAAAAACAAGTTACATATAAGGGGAAACCTATCAGAATTACAACTGACTTCTCAGTGCAAACTATGAAAGCAAGAAGAACATGGAGCAAAGCATTCCCAGGGTTAAAGGACTATAGATGCCAACCCAGGTTACTATGCCCAGCAAAAATGTCGATTATAGTTGAAGGAGAGAGAAAAATCTTCCATGACATAAAGAAGATGAAAGAATACATGTCCAGAAAACCAAGCCTTCAGAGAATACGTGAAGCAATTCAAAGGACAGAAGAATGAAGCAACTATCCCCAGGCACCTCAAAAGAGAAATTAATAAAAGCATAACTGCAAAAGTTGAAACCTAGATAAAAAATGCAAATGGATAATAAGGTGAAAGGAAGCAACACACATCTGTCAGTTATAACCTTATATGTTAATGGACTAAACTCCCCAATCAAAAAACATAGACTGGGAGATTGGATTAGGAAACACTACCCATCAATATGCTGTCTACAAGAAACGCATCTTACCTTCAAGGAAAGGCACCACCTTAAAGGAAAGAATGGAAAAAATATTCCAAGAAAATGGTACCAAAAAGAAAGCAGGTGTTACTATTTTAATATCAGACAAAATAGACTTCAAAGTAAAAGAAATCAGAAGAGACAAAGAAGGCCATTACATTTTTATCAAAGGAACAATTCACCAAGAAGATTTCACAATTATGAATATATATATGCACCGAACTCTGGTGCACCAAACTTTATAAAGACAATTCTCCAGGACCACAAGACACAGATTAAGCCTCAGTACACTCATAGTAGGGGACTTCAATACCCCACTGAGCCCTTTGGACAGGTCAACTGGACAAAGAATAAACAGAGAGGCATCTGAACTGAATGATATGATACACCAAATGGACCTCATAGACATCTACCAAATATTCCACCCTAATACCAGAGAACACACTTTCTACTCCGCACCCCACAGAATATTCTCCAAAATTGACCACATACTGGGATACAGAAGAAACCTCCACAAATACAAAAAGATTCAAATAATTTCATGCATTCTATCAGACCACAACATGATAAAGCTCACTATCAACACCAGGATAAGCCCTACTATCTACAAGAACATATGAAGACTAAACAACACACTCCTGAATAATGAATGGGTCAAGGAAGAGATAAAGAAAGAAATAAAAGCATTCCTGGAACTGAATGACAATGATAATACAACACAACAAAATCTATGGAATAGCAGTCCTAAGAGGTAAGTTTATAGCCCTGGGTGCTACATTAGAAAAACAGAAAGAGCACAAGTGAATTATCTAACACTGTAGCTAAAAACACTTGAGAGAGAACAACAGATGAACCCTAAACACAACAGACAGGAAGAAATAACAAAAATCAGAGCAGAAATCAATGAAATAGAAACAAAGAAACAATATAAAAAATCAATGAATCCAAAAGTTAGTTCTTTGAAAGAACAAACAAGATAGACAGACCTCTAGCCCAGTTAACCAAAAGAAAGAAGGAACAACTCCAAATCAATAAAATCCATGATGAAAGGGGAACTATCACAACACACAAGGAAAAGATCCAGAAAATCATATGGGAATACTTCAAACACCTTTACTAAGTTTGAAAACCTAGAAGAAATGGATGAATATCTGAAATCCTGGGAGTCATTAAAGCTCAACCAAGAAGAGATCCACAGCTTAAACAGACCAATAATATATGAAGAAATTGAGCATGTAATAAGAAACCTCCTAACTAAAAAAAGCCCAGGCCCAGACGGTTTCATGGCAGAATTGCATAAAACATTTCAAAAGACTTACAACCATTATTACTCAAATTGTTTGGAAGGTTACAGAGGGAATTCTCTCAAATTCCTTCTATGAAGCTAGCATCGCTCTATCACCAAAAACCAGGCAAAGACACAACCAAAAAGGAGAACTATAGACCCATCTCCCTAATGAACACAGATGCCAAAATTCTAAATAGGTACTGGCAAATCACATACAGACCCACATCAAGAATATCATCCATCATGACCAAGTTGGATTCATACCAGAGATGCACGGATGGTTCAACATATGAAAATTAGTAAATATCCTCAAACATATAAATGGACTGAAAGACAAAAACCACAACATCATCTCAATTGGTGTGGAAAAAGCCTTTGACAAAATCCAGCATCCCTTCATGCTTAAAGTCCTTGAAGGAAATGGATTGGAAGGATCATTCCTCAATGTAATCAAAGCCATATACAGGAAACCCACAGCCAATATCATCCTAAATGGGGAAATGACAGAAGCATTCCCTTTAAAGACAGGAACTTGGCAAGGCTGCCTCCTGTCACCACTGCTCTTCAATATAGTACTTGAAACCCTCGCTAGGGCGATAAGGCAAGAAAAAGAAATTAAAGGAATACTAATTGGAAAAGAGGAAGTCAAGCTATCCCTTTTTGCTGATAATATGATTGTTTGCTTAAGAGATGCTAAAAACTCCACCAGAAAACTCCTAGAAATGATTAACAGCTTCAGCAAAGTGGCAGGATACAAAATTAACCTAAAATAATCAGTAGCCTTTTTACACCAACAAGCAACTGAAGAGGGAATTCAAGGAGATCTTCTCACTCACAATAGCCTCAAAACCAATAAAGTACCTATGAACAAACCTAACCAAAGACACCAAGGATCTCTACCACAGAAAATTTAAACACCTGAAGAAGGAAATTGAAGAAGACATCAGAACATGGGTAAACCTCCCATGCTCATGGACTGAGGAAACTAATATAGTAAAACTGTCCATCCTACCCAAACGCTTGTATAGACTTAATGAAATTCCAATTAAAATCCCCAAGAGTTTCTTCACAGGATTGGGGAAAAAAAGTCCTTAATTTCATTTGGAATAACAAAAGACCCTGAATAGCCAAAGCAGCCCTGAGTGAAAAGACCAATACGGGGGTAGGGGGGATCTGCATACCAGACTTCAAATTATACTACAGGGCTATAGTCATAAAAACAGCCTGGTACTGGAACAAAACCAGACCTGTTGACCAATGAAACAAAACAAAAGATCCAAACTTGGGGGCTGGAGAGATGGCCTAGCGGTTAAGAGCGCCGACCGCTCTTACAGAGGACCCGGGTTCGATCCCCAGCACCCACATGGCGGCCGAGAACCGTCTGAAACTCCAATTCCAGGAGAACTCCAGTGTCCAGGGGATCCGAGACACTCTTCTCTACCTCCGCGGCATTGCACGAACGGTGCACAGACTTGCATGGCAGACAGTACATTCATCACATACAGAAATAAATAAAAATTATAAAAAAAAAATTTTTAAAAAGATCCAAACTTGAGCACATAAAAATTTCAGCCCACCTCATATTGACAAGGGCGCCAAGAAGACACAATGGAGAAAAGACAGCATCTTCAGCAAGTGGTTTGGGCAAAACTGGATCACCACTGGGAGAAGATGAAAGGAAACCCATACCTCTAACCCTGTACAAAAGTCAACTCCAGACAGATTAAATACCTCAATGTGAAACCCGCAGAACCCCAATCTGAGGAGATTAGAAGAAAAAGTTGGCAAGCAGACTACAAGACATATACATAGGGAAAGACTTCTGAAATCAGACACATTAAGGTCCGACAATTGACAAATGGAGCTCATTAAACTCAAAAGCTTCTGTACATAAAAAGAAACAATCAAGGAATGAAGAGAAAAACCCACACATTTTGGAAGGAAACCTTTGAACTGAAGAGACATCGGACAAGCATTGATTCCAGAAATATATAAACTAATCAATAAACAAAGGAGAAAAGAACAAATGACCCACGTAAAAGATGGAGCAAAGTGCTGAACAGAGCTATACAGTGAGGAATTAGAGATGGCTGAGAAACACCTTAAAAGTGTTTAGTTGCTAATCATTAAGGAAGTGCAAGTCAAAACCACTTTAAGATATCACTTACTCCCAATAAGACTGGCTAAGGATCGGAAAACAATGATACCAAGTGCTGGAAGATGTTGTTGGGAAAGGGGAACACTCATCTACTGTTGGTGGGAATGTAAACTCTACAGCCACTATGGAAAGCAGTGTGAAAAACCCTTTGGAAGACTTGGAATGAACTTGCCGCCACCTGACCCAGCCATAGCACTCCTGAGCATGTACCCTCAAAACTCATCTTATACCTACCACAGAGGATACTGCACAGGCAGGTTTATTGCAGTTCTCTTCATAATACCAAAGAACTGGAAACACCCAAGTGTCCCTCAACTGTTGAATGGATAGAGAAAATGTTGGTACATCTACACAATTGAGGTTCTATGCAGCAGTAGAGAAAGATGGCATGCATGAACTTTGCAAGTAAATGTATGGAGCCAGAAGATATCATGCAGAGTGAAGTAACACTGTCCCAGAAAACAAAGGATGAATGGTATAACCTCATCTGTGGAGCTAGTGCCAATAACCTAGTAGTAAACATTTCTTGTTGGGAACTAATCATTTGCACAGCTTGGAAAATTCTGAGGAAAAAAAAAAAAAAAAAAGGGAAAAAGGAAAAAAAAGCAAAAAAAAAAAAAGAATAAAAAAATATAAGCCAGGCATGATGGCCCGTTGTTAATCCGCAAACTCAGAGGCAGAGGCAGGTGGATCGCTCTGAGTTCAAGGCCACCCGGGTCCTACATAGTGAGCTCCCAGGCCAGCTGGGACTAAATGGAGACCGTGTCTCACAAAGACCAAAAAAAAAAAAAAAAAAAAAAAAAAGAATGCATGAAATCTGGTGTAGGCTATGTGGAGTGTAGATGTGTAGATGGGAGGTCTAAATGTGATTAAGATATATTAAATGTATAAAATTCAGTAAACATATAACTGAAAAAATTGTGTACCTATGAATTGAATTTTGTTTATTTTACATAAATAATAATATACTGGCCAAGCATTCAATACTGAAGGGCTGAGTGCCTTCAAGTTTTCAGAGTTAATCAGCATTCTGATGTAATTGATACTGAGAATGCAATTATGTAAAAATACATAATACAAAGTGGCAGAAGTATGATCACAGCCTTTTCAGAAACTGTTGAAATTCTATCTGAAACCCAAGGCATAATTCATTTAATAATACTATGCTTTATGAAATTCAAGTCAACAACAGAAATAGTAATTTTTAAAATCAATTATTCTAATACAATAAAACCCCAAGATAGTCTAATTTTATTCTTATAAGCTGAGGAATGATGGTAAGATAATTTAAAAGTTCTTATATTCTGTAATGAAGTTATTATTTTTCTGTAGAAGCAGGAAAGTTTGTACAGTAAATCATTGCAATTCAAAAAATATAATAACCTCTATTCTGAGCTTAGGTTTTGCAAGCAGCAGTCCATAGCATTGTGTGACAAAATAACAAGCACAGTGTAGGATATGCGTGTTGTTGGTTCAGAAACCAGGCTGGGATGATGTTGCAAAATGCAGCACCTGTGAGGCCTGCCCTGCATCATAGATTATTTATGCATTTGACATTGAATTAATTTTTGGTTTTGCATATTCATGTTTTACTGTTGCCAACTTTTTCATGACCTTCCCATTCAGTTACACAAGATCATATGGAGTAGTATACTATAGCTTAAGAAGCTTGATATTAGAATATGTTCAAATGGTAAGATCACAAAGCTTCTCCTATCTGGTACTATCTATGTCTTAAAAAATAACCACTGAGCTTAATTAGAGTTTCTTGCATGTGAATGAGCATAGGGTTATTTACTGGATCATAGATAACTTACCAGTGGTTATACCCCTGGAGTAAAGTGACTCTCTCTCCAGCTGTCATTAACAGCAAATAGCTACTCAGCTAGAGGAGGGCCTCATTCCTCTCTTGTGGTGTTGGAATGTGGACAGTCTTGTGCAGGTCTTGTGTAGGTCACCACAACTTCTGTATGTTCTTGAGTGCAATGGCCATGTCACATCCAGACAAGTCTTTCACAACACTACTCCCCATCCTTCAGCTTTTACGTATTTTCTGCCCACTCTTCCATGACATTCCCTGAGTGTTTAGAGATGGGGGAGGGCACCTCAGCTTCTATACATGTATGTCTGTCAAGTTCTGTACACGTGTGTCCTTTAGATTCTATGTACATGCATGCCTATCAGCTTCTGTGCCCTTCTGTGTCTCTCAACCTTTGTGTGTCTTTCACTATTGTGCACATGTGTCTATCAGCTTCTATACAAGTGTCCCTCTCAGCTTTTGGACACGTGTGTACTGATAAGCTTCTGTACACATGTGCCCTTATCAGTTCTGCACATGTGTGCCCATCAACTTCTGCACAAATGCATGCCTATCAGCTTCTCCACAAGGGTGTGCCTATTAGCTTCTCTACTTGTATGTTTCTATTGAATTCTGCATATGTGTGTGGTCATCAATTTATGTACACACGTGTGTCAACAGTTACTGTACACATGTATCTCTATCCTTTATTGCTAACGTTTTTTCCTATCAACTTATTCATACCTGTGTGCCTATAAGTTTCTTTACATGTATGTGCCTGTCAGCTTCTGCATACGTGTGTGCTTATCAGCTCTTGTACTTGTATGTACCTATCAGTTTCTCCACACATGTGTGTCTATCAATTTTTCATATGTGTGAATCTATATCTAATCTTTCGTACATGTGTGCATATTAACTTCTGTTCACAGATGCCTATAAACTTATACACATTGGTGTTTCCATTAGTTTCTGCATGCATGTATAACCATCCACTATCATACACATATGAACCAAGTTATAGGACAAAAAAGTTGAAATTATGAAGTTATGCTTCATATTAAAAACAATTGATGATTAAGTCATTTCTAATGTGTCCAATATAACATATGATTATGTACATGATAGTGTGATGCTAATCTTGGTTGTTAACTTGACAGCACTGGGAAAAGAGAAACTCAGTTGAAGAATTTCTCTATCTGATTGGCCCATAGGTGTGTCTGGCAAGCATTTTCTGATGGTAATTCATGTAAGAAGTCCCAATCCACTGTGTATAGTACTATCCCCAGGCAGCTGGGTCTGGGCTGTACAAGAAAAGCTATCTGTAATGTAAATTTGTAAATATCTGAATGTAAACTTGAGATCAAGCCAAGAAGTAATGTTTCTCCACAGATTCAAGCTCCTGCCTTGAGTTCTCAACTTCTCTTGATGACGAACTATAACCTGAAGATGAAATAAACCTTTCCTCCGCAAGCTGCTATGGGAATGGTGTTGATCACAACAACAGAGATGAAATTCAAGTAAGTGAAAACCAAATACCACATTCAGTGTTTCTGTTCTTTCCAAGAAGCAAAATATAAACAGAAACAAACAATGGATGCAAAATCTTACTTGTCTAAGAGAAATAAATTATTTTTCCTAAATTATTGACTTAAATAAGCAGGAAAACATTAAAGACACAAAGTCCATAACACCTAAGAGGGTCTCAAGTAGAGAGACTGAGATCCTACTCAAGCAGGACCTTTGTTCTCATACATCCTGCATCTAGCCTCAGCACCTGCTCTTGGTGATAAAGGTGATTCTAGAACAAGAGGGTCAGGAATCCAGGCTGAGTGGGAAGACTGTCACAAAAAGTGGGAATCACTTACTTCTCTCCACCTGGGAAACCAGGCATGAGGGTTATTAAAAGTGCCTAAGTGTGCAGACCTGTCCCCATGCATGTACTTCTTTGGTTAAAAGTGCTAAACTGTTCTATGTCCCTGTGATACATCAGGCTACCAGGTTCTAACTGACAGGAATTTTTTCTTCTTTCAGTGCTGCTCTATCTGTTCTCCCATCTTCTCTCCTCTCTTTTCTGTCTTTTCCTCTTTCTCATCTTTCCCTAGATCTTGATCTCTTCCTCTTCCTGCTTAATCTTACAAAAATATAAAGAAGATCCATCATCTCCAATTTACACTACAAAACAAACAAACCCCACTTAACCTCACCTGCCCCGTATTCTTTTCTTTATTCTTATTCACTTGTTCCTTTGTGTAGAAGTTTTCCAAAGGAATGTCTGTACTCTACCCTCTTCCTCCTGTCCTCACATCTGCCTGCCACAGCCCATGCCCTAGGTCTCCATTGAAGTGTTTCATGTTTGACTGTGGTCACATCTACCACTGCAAGCAGAGTGTTGGCACCAGGTATTGCATGCAGAGTTACAGAAATAGAAAGCCCTTTTTGCTCAGGAATTACAGCTCTCTTCCAGGATGCCAATTGGCTAAGATGTCCTCCCAATAACAGAGCTCGTTGAGTGCCTCTGTCATGAGTATTTTTCAGTGACCTCTGTGTAGTCAAATTCAATGACCAGTTCCCATCATATTGCAGCCTGATGCAGTTGCTCATTATGTCATCCCATGGCTTTAGACAACACTCCCTTCTTGTCTGATGCTTGTGGAATGAAGTATTGGCCTGTTGTTTCTTCCCCTATCTTCTTAGCACCAGTACCCAGACCCAGGACTCCTACTAGTGCTTGGGCAAAAGTAAGTGCTTCAAAGAAAGCAGAGTTGCATTTACTCACAGTATATGACAATGGGTAATTCTGAGTCACAGACCATCTATCTCATGACACTAGAAACTCTAGGCAGTTACTGTTAAATGTTCCATGGTTTTTCAACATTCATGTAGAATTGACAATTCTATTCAATGGAGGAATAAAGAAGAAGCCTGTATTAGTCACTTTTCTGTTGCTGTGATAAAGCACTATGACCAAGGAACTTATAAAAGGAAGAGTTTATTTGAGCTTACGATTGACGGTTCCAGGAATTAGAGTCCATTGTGGCAGGAGGCATGGTGGCTGGAGCAGCATGCCAAGGGTCACATCTCGCAAAGAGCACAGGAAGCAGAGAGAGAGCAACTGTAGACCATGAGGCTTGTTAAAACTCACTAAGCCTGCCCCCAGTGACACACTTCCTCCAGCACGGCCACACACCTCAAGACCTCCAAAAACAGTGCCACCGACTGGAAACAAACGTCTGAATACCTAGAGCCTATGGGGGACACTCATTCAAACCACCACATTCCACTCCCTGGCCCCCATAGTCTCCTCACCATATAAAATGCAAAATGCATTCAGTCCAACCCCAAAAGTCCCCATAGTCTCCACCAGTTTCAATGCCATTCAAAAGTCTACAGCCCACGATCTCTTCTGAGACTCAGACCAATCTCTTAACTGTAAGCTCCTGTAAAATCAAAAGACAAATTACACACTCCCAATGTACAATGGAACTGAATACACGTTCCCATTCCAAAAGGGAGGAATAGAGGCATAGTGAGGAAATACCGGACCAAATAAGACCAAAAACCTGCAGGGCAAACACCAGGTCCAGTAGCTCCATATGCAACTTCTGGGACTTGGCTTCCAAAAGGCTTAGATGGCTCAGCTCTTCCAGCTTTGCTTGCAACATACACATCTTTCTTAGGCCAGTACCACTTCCTGTATACAGCTCTCCTTGGCAAATATCTCACAGGTCTGCCATCTCGAATGTCTCCTTGGAGTCTCCGTTGCCAACCAGGCTTCACATTCACAGCTTCATGCAATGTCCTATCAGGGCCTACTTTATGCAGGGACACCCCTGCTGTGCTCTGCCTGACCTTGGCAGCTCTCTGAAACCATGGAGGAAGAACTGATGACCCCTTCACTCTTGCAAACTTCATGCCTCTAAAGCCAGCACCATGTGAATGAAACTGCCGAGTTTGGCTGCAATTTTGGGATGGACCCTGGCCTATTTCAACCACATTTGCAACTTTTCTCTGCCCTGGACTTGTTGGAGGATTAGCTGGGTGTGGTCTTGCCCTGAAGGTACTGATTCTTTTGTTTACTTGTAAATCTCCAGGCCTCTCCTTAATCACTTTAGTCTCCTTATGAAAGGGAGCCTCTCCTTCACATGCCTTGGCCACACCTTTAATCTTCCTAGTGTACTTTTCAGATCCAAACTGTACATTCTGCATTTCCTTCTGCCCCATTTGCTCTTTTTCACTGTAGATCTGTATAATATTCACCATTAAAAGCCACACCACCATTTCTACATTAGGCTGTCTTGAAATATCCTCCGCCAAAGACATCAGTCCATTGCTTTTCAACTTAGCATCAGGCAAGCATTTGGGCTGTGGGCAAACTGCTGCCAGACTCTTTATCAAAATATCCCAGTTGCTGCCTAAGTCTTTATTTTCCCCTGGAACCACATCTTTTGCAGCCATGCTTTCTTCCAGGCCTCCACTAGAATGGCCCTTTAAGCTCTGCTTACAGTAGTCAACAGCCTTTCTAGCCCAAAGTTCCAAAGTCTTCCACATTTCTCCAAACATCCACATGGTTAGGTTCTTCACAGCCAACAGCCCACTCTTGGGTACCAAATTACTGTATTAGTCACTTTTCTGTTGCTGTGATAAAGCACCATGACCAAGGAACTTATAAAAGGAAGAGTTTATTTGAGCTTATGATTGATGGTTCCAGGGAATTAGAGTCCATTGTGGTGGGAGGCATGGCGGCTGGAGCAGCATGCCGAGGGTCACATCTCGCAAAGAGCACAGGAAGCAGAGAGAGAGCAACTGTAGACCACGAGGCTTGTTAAAACTCACTAAGCCTGCCCCTAGTGACACACTTCCTCCAGCACGGCCACACACCCCCAAGACCTCCAAAAACAGTGCCACCAACTGGAAACAAATGTCTGAATACCTAGAGCCTATGGGGGACATTCATTCAAACCACCTACAAAGCCCAATCATTATTCCATGTTTCTCATTTACTGAGAATGAGTCTGTCTACCCACACATTGTCTAATGGGCAGCAAGTATTTTGAAGATGTTTGAATAGCTCTTTGAAATTTACACCTTGTAATATTTTCCTTAGAAATTTCATATATCAGAATTCACACATCACTTGGAAGCTTATGTAGTTGGTAATGAAGTTGCACCCAGGACTTTAGGGAAATAGCAGGCACACCACTTCTACTTGAAATTTTCTGGAAAGGATAGATTTATTGTACAAATTTGCCTTAATTTTTGCAGCTCTAATTATATATTTATACTTAAGTTGTCATTAATTAGTAAATGAAAGGGCCCAAGAGCCTTTATATTCTAAAGAATGGCCAGATAATTGGGATAAGTTTAATTTTATTCATAATTTTCCAAGATGTATATTCACATCTTTTTCAGGGATGGAAGCTTGTCACAAATTTAAATTTCATTATCCATGCATAAATTAGTTCTCAAACAGCCAAATGTCTAGAAATGTTGAGGAAGAGGACAGAAAGATGGAATAATCTCAAAGTAGGGCCCCAAGCATGGTGTGTGAGCTAGGATCTGTTGTTCAGGGTTCAGAGGAGGGGATAGATAAACTGCTTGTATTTCATGTTCTCAGTCAGGTGAAGTAGCAAGATCTCTGTGGTAGCAGTTGTTCAGCACAGTGGAAAGCATCATTGCTTGGGAATTCTGGCCTGGAGGTAAGGATACAGGATATGAGAGAAGACACTCATGTCCATTATGAATGAGCTTTTAAAAGAGCAAAGGTAATTCCCATTCTAATATGAGAGAAAAGAGGCTACAAGAGGTCATAGAAGGTGGATTATGGAAAACAAACTGTTTTGTTCTTGGACACCATGCTTCTTACTTAATAAATGCCCAACTAACCTTTCTGTCTCTCACTTTCCTTATCTATAGATACAATATATACAATGAAGGCAATGACAGTACCTACTTAATGGGGCTGTTAATAAGCCCAGCATGGTGGCCCACCCCTTTAATCACAGCATTCCACAGGCAGAGGCAGTGAGCTACAGGTCAGCTGGGACTAAAGGGAGACCCTGTCTCCAAAAGACCAAAAAAAAAAAAAAAAGATTAATCAATTAATACAAAGTTCTTAACATTGGTGCTGTTGATATTTGGGGGCAGACTACTCCTCACCGGAATGAAATGGAGCAGTCTGACCTGTGTACAATATAATATTTAACAGCCGTTTTAGCATTTACCTCCTTGATTGAGCAGCAGCTCCCCATCATATTAGGCAAACAGATATTTCCCTTGCTTAAAAATCACTGAAGTAATATTTAAAAGTGTGTAGAGTATGAACACAAGGAAACAATTTTTCAGAAAGCTGATCAATTACCCCTATGAACTCATAAGGATGGTGGCAGCACACAGAAGACCCATGTAAACTCGAGCCAAATAAAATCCCAGCATAGACATGGGACAGATGGGTGAGAAAACCCAACCTACATGAGGAACTATTGGAAACAAATGGCTGGTGGGAAAAGGAGAGTCAGTCTCTTTAAAGAGTGTAACTCTTGATAAGATCCAAACTTGAGCACATACAATTTCAGCCACCTCATATTTGACAAAGGGGCCAAGAAGACTCAATGGAGGAAAGACAATATCTTCAGCAAATGCTGTTGGCAAAACTGGACCACCACTTGCAGAAAATAAAATTAAACCCCTACCTCTGACCTTGTACAAAA
>VZQC01010528.1:564553-597768 GCA_009823505.1 Rhizomys pruinosus
AAAAAAAAAAAAAAAAAAAACAACAACAAAGAAGTAAGAAAACAAATGACCCACTCAATAGATGGAGTAAAGAGGTGAACAGAGACTTCACAAGTGAGGAAGTAATGATGGCTGAGAAACATCTTTAAAAGTGTTCAACATCTCTAATAAGTAAGGAAATGCTAATTAAAACCACTTTAAAATATCATCCTACTCTGATAAGACTGGCTAGGATAAAGAAAACAAAAGATTCAAAATGCTGAAGATGTTGTGGGGGAAGGGTAACACTCATCCACTGCTGGTGGGAATGTAAACTTGTACAGCCACTATGAAAACAGTGTGGAGAACCCTTAAAAGACTCAAGATGAGACAGACCTGACCCAGTCATACCACTCCTGGGTATATACCCACAAGACTCATCCTACCACCAAGATACATGCACATCCATATTTATTGCAGCTCTCTTCAAAATACTGAAGAGCTGGAACCAACCCAAGTGTCCCTCAACAATGACTGGATAGAGAAAATGTGGTACATCTACACAATGGAGTTCTATGCAGTGGTGAGGAAAGATGACATCATGAAATTTGCAGGTAAATGGATGGGAGTAGAAGTCATTGTGCCAAGTAAAGTAACTTGGTCCCAGAGAAACAAACGATGCATGGTATCCCCCATTTGTGGATGCTAGCACCAAATCCCTAGTTGTAAAGCAAACTGAGCTATGTTAGTGTTATATTTCTTTTTATCTGAAAGCAACTATGCTCTTCTAATGTGAATCCCTTAATGGGCTCTAGAATTAACTTACCACTTATTTTCAGACTTTGTAATTTGGTACATGGGTGGAGGGTATGTATACATATTAGAGTAATATAAAATTAAAAGGGAAAAATGTAAATTCATAAATATGATTTGAAAGTAACATACAGTTTATTTTCAGTCATAATTATGGTATATGTGTGACATAAATTTAGATGCATATTCTACAGCAATGCAATACAAATTGGAGGGAACAACAACAACAAAAGTACTGGGTCAAAGAACTGACTTCATCAGTAAACTTCTGTCCAAAACAATAAACCTCTATGTAAAAAAAAAAAAAAAAAAAACTGAGAAAAAGATGCATGCATGAACTTGGTTGGGCATGGGAAGAGGAATGAGTCTAAATTGGACTGAGAAATTCTGTACTAAATGCATGAAACTACAATAAAAATATTTAAAAAAGAAAAAGAGTGTGACTCTTGGCACATTAACCAAGATAAACTCAATCATTTGGGGGACACAAAATTAACCCTATAGGATATTATTTGTATAATATATAATATATAACATATTATATATTATATAATATATAACATATTATATAAATTAGATGACAACCAACAAATATACACATGGAAAGATGAGAGATAGAGACAGACAGACAGACAGACAGACACAGACAGAATAGAGAAAAATGAATTAGTAATAAACAGACCAACAGGAACATGACAGGAAGGAAGACTAGAAGAAACTAAGGGCTGCAAGAAAACTTCTATGCATCCAGGCCTACACATCCAGGCCTACACAGGGCCTGGCCCAGGTGGAATATATGCCTACAATGTATATGATTCTGTTATTCATGGTAAGCTGAAGGAGGCATGGTATATGTCACCTGTGTTTTTTCTGTTCATCCTGGACCTCCTGGCTTCTTTATTCCATTTTTGGCCTCAATCAGTCTCAGTTCCACCAGTCTAAATGACCTTTCAACTCAGCTCTCCACAGCTCAGCTACAAATCCCTGTGAGAGAATCCCATTTAGCTTAGATCATCATTTTGAACGAGCTCACAAAAGCTACACGGGTGGACAGGAAGCCCCAGCCCTACCTGAGTATCATTGGCAACTGGTGGATGCTGGGAGAGGAGGGTCAGTTTTCCATACTGGTGTGCGTAGAATGTCCTGAGATGAGAACGCACATACGAACGACCTCCAGGGCGAGAGCGAGCGAGCGAGCGAGTGAGAGAGAGAGAAAGAAAAAAAAAAAAAAAAAAAAAAAAAAAAAATTTAAAAACACACAGGAACAGAAACAAATGGTGACCATGAAATTGGGAGGAGTAATAGGGGAGGTGGGGGGAGGATCTCTATAGATGCTCTTAGATGAGGCAGAGGAAGACCTAGAAAATAAAAGCCAAGTCTTTTTAATATATTCCTTCATTAATGCGTGAAGTTATTTAGGTCTCCGATTATGTTAGAGTAACAACATGTTTTGCCGAGGTATACTAGGAAGCTACTACAGTGGAGGTAGACAGACATGGGTCCATACTTGTATAGAGGGTTTAGATATGGATATGCAGAGAGAGAGAGAAAAAAAATTAACACAAGATGAAATAACTTAATTCCTAGAGTCCAACATATCAATGGTAACAATTGGACTGAAAGGATTATCAATAAATCTTAGACAGGGGAAGTAACAGAGGTGTAGAACTTGAATTCTTTTATTAGGTCTTAGGGAAGATGTCCTCACGTGCATCCATCTCCTTAGCTTGACTACCTCCTCAAGAGGAGTTACCAGTCAAAGAATACAGTTCTCTAACGACCATAGTACTTGTGGCATTGAATTGTCCACTATGCTCTCCCTTATTCTGTGTAGAACTTCCTTAACTTATTCCTATTACATGTTTACCCATGTGTTCCTATATTAAGGACTATGACCAGCTACAGGTACACATGATAAAACACCTTATTCTCAAGAAGTTGAGTGTAATTACAGGCAGTTTAGCTTCTCAATTTTAAAAAGGAAAGTTTGGTCATGTAGGGTTTAAAAACTCCAGTCAAGGTTTAAAAAAAATCATTATTAGCACCAGGTTGAAGTGGGAAGGGAGAAGAAAACATGTTGCTATGGCCTGCTCAAAGTTGGAGCCATAGGGGAGAGGACACCCACAAGACCTCCAATTTTTATTGGCTAAACTCAATCTGAAGCCCAACCCAACTACTCATCTGATTTCAGCAGAGATCAGATTTTAAGATCAGAGCCATGTAATGCTCATTTAGAGAGTCAAAGAGAAGATAATCAGATCACGACTCACTCTTGACAACTCTTTTTAAAAAGATGTCTTTTCAACTTTTACTAAAAGAATTTGTGTATTTTGGCAACATTTTTGAAGCTAGCACTAACTGTCCTATTAAACTTAGCACTCATTATCCTTCCCTAGTGGCATTTACCATTGGTTAAGGTCCAGTCTGTCTGAACAGGACTTGAGGACCTCAGAGCACAGCCCATTGTGAGGATACGAGTTGCTTTGCAAGTTCTAGAATTCCCAGAGGCTCTTATGCAACACTGGGAGCTTCTTCTCAGTCTCATCTCAGCTCCTGCATAGGCCACACTAGAGGTCCCTCCTTTCCTAAATCCAAATGGAGTTAATCTTACTAATAAGTCTTTATCTGTTTGGATCTACCAGAGGTAAGTTTTCTCTCTAGACACCTAAACTCTGGGTGGATACCAGAAGGGGCGGGGGTGGGTCTCCTTTAAGGAAGACCAGTCCCTTAGTTATCAACACCAACCTGACTCAGAATCAGTAGTTACTAAGGAAGACCAACTCAAGAGCTCCTAAAGGAACTGATTTCTCCTGTATGATTAGTGAGAAGAACACATTGGGGGATACCAGAGGGAATGGGGGGTGGGACTTCTTTAAGGAAGCTAGTCCCTTAGTTACCAACACCAACCTGACTCAGAATCAGTAGTTACCTAAGGAAGACCAACTCATGAACTAAAGGAACTGACTTTTCCTGACTGTTTAGTTAGAGGGACCCATTCATTGGTGGATACCAGATGGGGTGGGGGCGGGGCTCCTTTAAGGAAGACCAGTCCCTTAGTTACCAACACCAACCTGACTCAGAATCAGTAGTTAACTAAGGAAGACGAACTCAAAAGCTCCTAAAGGAACTTATTTCTCCATGGCTGTTAGAGGGACCCATTGGCCTAGCCTAGTTCTGTTCCTTCAGCTACTCTACACTTATGCCTGGTTAGAAAATACCTAACCAACATGATTTAAATCCCATTTGATAATTTGGGGGGACTCATTCAGGACTGTCATTTTCTAGTTTAAAGTTCATCCTATCTAAAGATTAAAGTTTTCTACTGTCAAATAAATCTCTGGGTTAAAACACCAAAACAAAACAAAAAAAAACAAAAAAAGTCAAATTAGGCTGAATTAGTTTAACCATTGGTCTGCTCTTCTCGTTTCGTACGTATGGACTCGTCTACCGGGTAAAGCCCTTCATATATCCTGTGATCTTAGAGAGCATACCCAGTCTCATGAGAGCACTCCTAGCTGCCACCTTGATAGATTTCTTGCCGTTGAGTATAAGAGACAGAGGATAGCCATGAACTCCACGAACACCAAGAACTAGTTGGCATGTGTTAATTATAAGTGCAGTTGGCCATGCGATAGCCACTCTGCAAATGACTGAATATTCGCTTGAATAAAATATTTTTCAACATAAAATTAGTTTTTGCTAATATGGTATTAGTTTGCATATTGTTTGGTAGTCATGAGATGGCATTAATGGGGAAGGTATAAGATACGCTTTGGCGATGATCAGTTTTATCAGCGATGATGCCTGAACCTAGGTATAACTGGTAATTGTGCGAGGAACTTTTTGCGGAGTATATCATTGTGATACTACAAGGATTTAGCCATAGGCTTATGTTAGGATCATAAGGACTGAATTTAGGTCTGCGTGTATACTTTGAATTATCATAGTCGTTAGCTTAATTATCTATATGTAGAGTCTGCCTAGGTAAAAACGTGATTAGTCGGCTTACAGTTATTTAACTAAGACTCATCAATGTAAACGCTTGATGGATAAGAAGCACACCTCCTTTATGTATGGGGTAGAGTTGGTACATTAATAAATTAGATAGTAAAAAAAAGGATAAATGACAGAATTTTATTTTTTATTCAAAAAAAAGTATATTTAATATATAATATAATATTTGTCCCACCCTATACTATTACAGAGTCTCTATGTGCTATATACTTTATCTAATGATTTACTTTTATAGTTTATTTAAACATTTTAGAAGCTAGCTGAATGGATTCTTTCATTGCGTTTAAAGGGCTGAGATCGAGAGATGCTTGTGTCATGCGTTGAAAGATTGCTATACTATTTAAAGTCTAAATTTTAAATATATATTTTTTTTGTGTAGAATATTGAGTGGGACGTAAGGACAAAGAGCTTCAGAGTCTTGAAGTTATTTCAGTGGCATTAACTTTGTGATTTTGGAATAACTTGTGTGCAGCATGTAATACGCGAGGCCAATATCATTGAAATAATACCTAGATCGATATGACACAAAATTTAACTTATATAGTTTATTATTTTAATTAGAAGAAACCAGAGTGCTAATCTGTTCAAATGGTGTTACGTGATTACTTATTGTTAATTATCGTTTTTAGATTATTGTGTATATGTTATATTAGAAGGAGTGTTTAGTAAAAATTAATTAGGTTCTATGGGATATCTGTTGTCTTATTACATCCATTGTAATCGTAATTGTATATAAGAAGTAACCTAAAGTGATTCGATTAACAGTGAGAAATGTTCAAAATTATAACCAGATGGATTCCGAATCGATGGCAGTAGAGTTGCATCTCATGTCTTTGATTTACTTATTTTTTATTAATTTTGTTGAGTGTTATAGGCTTGATGTATATAATATGTGTACTGTCCAAAGAGTACGAATAGAGGCATGCAGATACGTGTAGTTATGGAGTTTAAGGGCAGTGGATGAGCATCCTTAAGTGAATAATGATTCTTTTTTTCTTTTTTTTATTTAATTATTTATTTATATATTTAACATGCCAGTGACTTGCTGTCACCTAGGATAGGCAAGATTAAAGATATAATATGATTAATAGATCTAGTGAGATGTGATTCTCACACTACTTATGCTCAATCGAGTATATAAATTGGTGAGGCTGGTTAACAGACTAGGGGAGGGTGATTGAAGTGTCAGCAACTTTTTCGAGAGGCTACAGTGCAGCTGGATAGAGAGATATCATTAAACAAAGAAAAATCAAGGTGATGTTTTTTCCAAACAAAAAAAGAAAGAACTTGGTGGAATGAGAGGAGAGCACGATGTTCATGAGACGGTTTGATCAGATCACATGCTTGGAAGGAACCACTACTCCGTTCAGGGAAGCCACACTGCTCTGGACTTAGATGCAATTATCGCCGGGAGCCAATACAGAATAGCTCACTCAAAGGATATGAAACTAACATCTGTGTCACAAATGCAATCAAAGAAGAATGTGGCTGAACTATCCAAGTTAATGCTGTGTAAGTAGTGTTACTCAGCAATATACTTAGACATATGGTCTAGGAGATGGCTGTTCATCACGTGGATCTAGAATTCAAGAAATTTTGTAAAGGTATTATTGGAAAATAAGTGAATTTTGAAGGAATATGAAGAAGAGAAGGAGAGAAAAGAAAGATGGTATATAAAGGAGATATTAAAAGTAGATAAAATAGAAATAAAAAATTTTTTTTTTTTTTTTGTTTTAAATTCTGTTTTCAATGTTTCCACTGTCCATTTCCTCATAAAATCTTTTATTAGAGAATCTTTGCCTTTCATCCATAGGCAAACTGGAGAGAGGCTTGGTAGCTCACCTACGATGATGAGTGAGGGTTCCTTTATTTCTGATGCTGGTTTTGTCAGGGAGAGAAGTAACTTCCCTTCATATGCTTTTTGTGCTTAGGTGAAAGGATCCCACATGCAGCTCTTAAGCATGTCAGTCTCAACACTTTTAATTAAGCACTTTGCCCTTCTTGCTCTCTTGGAGTAGTTAAGACTTTCGTCTACATCTATACTATTTTCAAGTGCCTGCTCTAGATCCCTAAGAAAATAATTCTAGCAGCCCCCCACTTGTCTCGCTCTAAATTAAAGAAATCTTAACCTCATTCTTCCCACCTGCACCATTTTTCTCTATTCTTCTCGTCACAGAGCATGGTCAAGTCCTGATGAGCTTCTTGACTCTATGGACCATCAAGCTCCTGTTCAGCAACATTCAAGTAAGTACTTCTCACTCGCAAATCCTCCAGACACTGAGGCTTTGTATGAGACTGCTTCAGGTGAGAAAGCTCTGAATGATCATTCAAATGACCACAGTTCAAGTGACCAAATCTGCTGTAACGGGAACATGAGACATGTTGTTCAGGTGAGCACAGTTAGGAAGCAGGCTCCAAGGGTGAAACCCTTCAAAGAAGAAGCAGGCTGCAAAGATGAACACACCTTGCGGAGGGGAAGAGACAAGGCTGACAGAGTGATAAACACCCTTCAGAAGAACAGGCTCCAAGTGAACACCCTTCAGAAGAACAGGCTCCAAGTGAACACCCTTCAGAAGAACAGGCTCCAAGTGAACACCCTTCAGAAGAACAGGCTCCAAGTGAACACCCTTCAGAAGAACAGGCTCCAAGTGAACACCCTTCAGAAAAATAGGCTCCAAGTGAACACCCTTCAGAAGAACAGGCTGTGAGTGAACACCCTTCAGAAGAACCTTCAACTGAACAAGCTACAGGTGAAAGTGAACATAACTTAGGCAAACAGGCTGCTGAGCATGAGCAGACTTCAGGTGAAAAGCCATCTCCTGGTGAACAGGCTTTGAGTACACCATTTCCCATTGCCAAGGTAGTCTTCGAGTAAGGCCACTTGGATTGATATATGGTTCTTGTGACTAAGAGTTGAGGCAGGCCTGTGGGTACCATGGTAGAAGTTCAAGAAATGCCATTGGGCAAGCTGACCAAAACTCGTTGTCTTCATAATGAAGAAGACAGAGAGAATAAGAACAGAGTGAAAACAGATCAACAGGAAACATTTTGGAGGTGTTGAGAGAAAAGTCATTAAGACTCGGCACAAGGTACCTCTCTCAGAGTAGTTCAACAAGTATTTTAGTAGGCCATTTTCCACTGGGTGTGGTGGCGCAGCCCTTTAGTCTGCTAAGCACTTGTGGAGGCAAGAAGGCAAGGCAGATCTTTTGTGAGTTCAAGGCCACTTGGTTAGAACCAAGGAGTTCCAGGCACGGAGCTACAAGTGAACCTCTGGTCCCTCGAAAAGACAAAAAAAAGAGCACTATTTCCAGGTTTTATGAGTTAGTTCCTAAAGGTGACACAACTTGAAGGACCTTCCTTTATAACAACTACAAAATGCCAGTAGACACTCCAACTCAATAATAAGAAATTATGAAGGACTGGTAGAATGTTCAGTGGGTAAGGATGCTTGCTGCGAAGTCTGAACAACCTGAGTTCAGTACCCACATTGAAGGAAAGTACTCCCACAGACTGTCCTGACTTCCACACATAACCTGTTCATAGTAGGAAAATAAGACCTAAAGTTTGATGCCTTAAGTTACTATCAGATGTAAATATTCATTATTTTACCCTATCGTACAAGCATTATTGACTGTAAATTCTTAGATGAGAAAAGGCAAAACTATTATCTCTTATGTTAGGTGTCCACATCCTAGATAAAGAACAAACTTTGAGTTTAAACTTAGGTCTATCTAAAACTTGTGCTCTTTATTCCCTTACAGCTTCTTGACAGGAGGTTAGCACTAGAGATAGTAAAAGAGGATAAAGAAGCATTTCAAAGAGAAGGCTGTGGCTACCTTCAAACAATATCATTTAGAAAATGGAAAGCGTGTTGCCTGGTAGCGTCCGTGGTCTGTCACATGGTGTACTCAGGAATTGGAAGCAGGATTGCTAGGACACTGAGGCCACTGTAGGCTCTGTCTCAAAAACTCAAAAGGAAAAAAAATGGAAGGGGGAGGCAAACGTGGGCTCTTTGCAGGGCTGGCAGCATAACAGCATTGTTATATGGCTTATGTATCAGTCAAACTGGCCCCTAGTATTTTTGTCTTGTGGGTGAGAATTTAATAGAGTTCAGTTATACGACACTTTACTCCTATGAAGCAAAACATTTTATAAATTTGGGATCTGTCAGCAATAAAGGTTATAAACAAAGCAGCAAAAGCAAAGGTATTTCCTCTTTCTCAGAAAAATGAATGTGGTAGTGTACATTTGTAATCCTTACATGGGAGAGGTTGAGGCCAGCCTGAGCTACAAGTTAAAGGACTGTCTAAGCAACTGAGGAAAATCTTGGCTCTAGTATATAAGGGAAGGAGGTGATTGTCTTGGACTTCAGATGCCCAGTAGAAACTAGACAATTAGGGAGCTGTGTGCATAGCATCAGTGGTAGATGTTTTGGTTTCTGAAGTGCCCAGTACTGCTATAAAGAACTAAAGGGGGGGGAGGGGGAGATAAACAGAAACACGAATTGTTTACTTGGAAATTTATACCTCACCTCATCCTACCCACTACCCACATACAGCACATGGGTAGGGGGCGGAATGACTACAAAAACACCAACTTTTCACCTGGAAATTTATACCCCACCACATTCCCTCCCACCGCCAGCCACACCCCTCCCACCCCACACACCGTCTCCCCTCCCTCACTCATCAGACACATGGGACATCACACGCACATCCCAGACTTAATCATTGTGCACTACACAGACCACACAGACACTACATTGGGGGGGTAGATGATACAGAAACACAATTTGGTTTCACTCTGAAAATTGTAAATCAGTGCATTTTTTCTATTCCAGGCATAAGAATGAAGTTGCATAATCATGTGGTTACGACGATACAATGAATGGAAATGTCTTTCGTGTAGGGTGAGATTACACCACTCAAAATAATCCCGGAGCATGTGTATTGTGTAAGAGAATGTCTTTTGGGGGGAAAAAAAGGGTAATGGTTAGAAACTTCCTGAGATAATTCTTCTTTCCAGTATGAACACATGTTACATAGCATCTATTTTAAGTAATAATGGTATTCAAGGGGAAAAGAGCTACAGGAGGGATCAACAATGAACCTGGAGATCCTTAAGAGTAGAATTCCAGATATTGCTGGAGAGACGGAGGATTTTCCCATCAGACCTAAAGCTCTTTAAAAATAAATGAGGCCGAGAGGCTTGCTCTCTTCCTATTAAAGAACCTGTATGTTAACCGTAAGCTACTAATATACTGGTTATATGCTCAGGACTATCTTGCTCATGGTCATATCCTCCTACAGCACAAGGTATAACAAACATATGGTAGGCATTAAACACTGAATGAATAAACAACAACCCTTTACAAATCTATGTGCACAGGTTGCCAGACCTGAGTGTACATTTGTACATCTGTCTACTTAAACTTAGTATTCATCTCCAAAATAAGAGATCTTGGTTATTTCCATTCCATAAACCATGCTGCCCAACTCTTGGTTTGTTCAACCCTTCACTGGAAATAGCATTTCCCCTGCATTTCTATAAGTCTACATTTACCCACTGTTACTCAATAAACACTAAAAATCCATACCATGAGTTTTGCAAAAAAAAAATTATCAAATAAACACTGTGGATTGTGGTCTAGCATAAATACTGCAAAGGAAAAAAGTGGTGTAGTTTTTGAAGAAAGGCATAATCTGGGTATGGAGATGCATGTCTATAACTTCGGTATTTGAGAGGCAAAGAAGGATCAGATTTCAAGAAGTCAGTCTAGGCTACACAGCAAGACCTAGTCTAAAGAAAAGGGGTGTAAGGTGAGCACATAAAATGCTGTGAGTTCACAGAAGGAGAAAAGCAGGAAAGTCTGGAGAGAAGAGGGCATTCGAAAAGGAACATGTAAAATGTGTGCGAGTAGTTCCCAGTTTGGGGGTGTGTATTAGGAGTCACCCGAGCAGCTTTAAAAATGTCCTGATGCTTAGACCTGGAAAGATGATTCAAGAAATAAAGGAGTTTGTCAACATTCCTGATGACCTGAGTTTGATGCCTGGGGAGCCACATGGTGGAAGGAGAGAAAACTGGCCTCTGACCTTTACATACCTCTTTCTTTTCTTTCTCCTCTCTCTCCACACAAACACATCAATAAATTTTCTTGTTTTTTTAAAAATATTTTTTTAAAATTTTATTATTTTCGTATATGTACTGAATGTACTGTCTGCATGTAGGTTTGTGGCACGCCATGTCGTGCAATGCCTGCGGAGGTTGAAGAGGGTGTTCGGATTCCCCTGGAACTGGAGTTAAAGTGTGTTTTCAGACGCCATAGTGGGTGCATGGGGATCAAGCAAAGTCTCCTGCAAGAGCAGTCGTGGCTCTTAACCACTAGTACCAAATTTCATTTTTTAAATAAAACAAACTCAAGCTCAGGCTACACCCATTAAATGCCAGAAATGAAGAGAAACTCTGATCCATTGTGCAGTGGCTAATGAAAGACATACTCAAAACAGAAGTAAAAGCCAGAAAAGTATAGAACACAGATCAAGCAGAAAGAAAACCAAAACAACCCAAAGCAAAAACTTCTTGGTATGAACAAGTAGGAAATAGGAAGAAATAAATGCAGAATATACAGTTGTTGAAGAGCCAGTCATACAAAACTCTCAATGGCAACTTAGTGTCTGAAATTTGGAGGGAGTGACTTAAGGTTAATACTTTTATTTTACCCCTTCCATATGCAGAAAACCATTGTGGATTATACTTTAAAAGTACTTATCATTCGAAATCACAAAAAGAGAATTCTTTTTCTTTTTCTGTTAGAAGACAGGTCATACAAAATTGGAAAGTGGCAATTACTTCTTAAAGTGATTAACAAGTCCATGGTAATGAATATCTCTAAGGTCTGGCAAAGCATCACTACAGAGTATAAGAATCCCTTAATATGCTGGTGAAATGGGACAACCAAAATGATTAGTAAACTATATTGCATGAATCAAGCTGACAGACCTTGACAGCCAGTTGAATGGACAGGGGAAAAAAGGAGAAATCAGGGATAAAAGAGGGGTTGAGAGGGTGGTGCAGAAAATATACGGCAGACACTAGGAAAGCAAATTAGCATGAGTATCACTTGGGGCACAGTAAAATCTAGGTGTCTTCAGCATACCTTCACAGGAATCAGCATGACTTAGAAATGGAAGGATTCAACTGTAATCTGCAGTAGACAGAGTACCTGGGAAAATCTGGTCAGGAGGTGTACATAGGACATACTTGATTTTATTGTACAGAAAGGTCAAAAAAGTGGTGTGAAAAAAGCTTGGGAATTTGAGGAACATTATTTTCTGGTGAAAACTTCCCATTCTAAGTATCTGATACCCAGATGTGAACGGGAAAGAAGGTAAGGCTAGCCAGCTCTTTGGAGAAGTTTGTAGTAAAGGATAATGGCAGAATAGCACAGTCAAGAGAAAATATTATTGAACTTGGCGAAACTTTATCATGTTTGTAAATCCAAAAAGAAACCAATGAAAGGGAAGAGAATGAGCAGCTGACAGAAGCAGACAAGAGAGGTGGTGGGAAATATAAGGCATGAAGTCCTGGTCATTCCTAAATGGGAGGGAACACTGGTGACCTTGGATAAAAGTTACGTTTGGAGAAGGAAACTTTCTGCTAATGCCAGTCTGTCTCTGCTCCTTTCAGGTGGAAAACTCCAGTTCATGGTTCAGGGCTGTGAGAACACGTGTCCATCTATGAACCTCTCTCATGGTACAAGAATGCAAATTATGGCTGTGGAATGAACCTTCTGCATACAAAGATCTAGAGTCCTGTGTCCCTGCTTCTGCTCTGACTCAGGCAGCATAGTCTGTACCACTCTGGCCTTGCCTCAATTTTATTTCAGCTTCAATCCTAATCACAATTTTGCCTCTCCTGAGCATCAAAGCCAATTCTCCTGTCCTGTGCCTTTCCTATTTCCCCTCCTTCCCCAGATTTTTTTTTTTTGCAACAAATTCCCATTATTAAAGAACAGACTTATCAGACTTATCAGTCCGGTTATCCAGTATCAAAGTCAGCCAGTTTCCTTTCCACCCCTCATAATAAATTGGAAGTTTTTCATAATCACATCTGTGAAAGTGGTAGATATACCGAGAAGGAATGTAAAGTACATATTAATCATTTATGGGGGCCGAAACAGTATTGTAGACATTCTCTCTGCCCCGTCCCCTATACCCTTCTACTATAGTATAGAGAAATCAATATGTCTTTGATTCTCGGGAGTTCTCAGTCTTCAATGGTCCACTATTAACATACTGGGAACAAACATTCCTCTCCATTTATTCCATTTATTTGCTTATATAAATATGCAGCAAGTCATAATGCTCAAATCATTTTTTCACAAAATGTAACAGGATCATCTGCTCAGCACAGAAGGGAAGGTAGAATACCGAATAGTTTCTCAAGGTGTTTTCAAATGCATGACTGTGTCTGATCCTTAGGAAAGAACCAGGAGGGTAGACAGGAAAGACAGAATGTGACCCAGATGTTATTTGTACTCCAAGGTTACAGAGCAAGCCACAGCTGGATTCCAAAACCCAAAATGCAGGACTTCAATCTGAGTCATTTCTTCACACTAAAGATAGAGCCAAGGTGTTTTTCAAAACCCCAAATCCTCTCCAACATAAGCCAATCTTCTTTCAGCCACTGCTTCCATAGACCTATTTAAAAGCTTGAGATTGGCTGGTGCCCATAATGTACTTTGGAAAGTCAACAGCCTTAAATTTTTATCAAATCCAACTTACCACATTTATTATTTTAATACAAAAGATTGGCATCATGAACTAAAATATTTGGTTTTACACTTTTGTGGTGCGCACAACCCCCCAAACCCCCACAATGGCCCTTTTCAAATATCAAAGGGATTAAAATAAAACAAAATAACCCATGTGGATAGCAGGCTTCAGGGACAACAAACCAAAAATCGAGAACAGGATGAGAAACCATCTTTCAAATTCAGTTATTTTTGAATACATAAAATCCGAATTCTAGATAAAATGAAATTCAAAAATAAAAGCCAAGGGGCTCAGCAGTTAAGAGCATTGGTTGCTCTTGCAGAGGACCTGAGTTCAGTTCCATAGCACCCACCTGGCAGTTAATAACCACCTGCAACTCCAATGCCAGGGGGGCTCTGATGCCCCCTTCTGGCCTCTACAGGCATTGCACATATATGGTGCACTTACATACATGCAGGCAAAACACTCATATCCATAAAATAAAATCTTTAAAAGTTGCAGTTTTCTGAGTGTTCACATAATTCTGAAATAAAAGATTTTAAGGAAAACCATGCAAAGAAATTTTTAAAAAAGATACAAGTAGGGCTGAGTGCACTGGTGCACACCTTTAATCCCAGCAACGTTAGAAGACAAGGCACAGGTGATCTCTTGTGACAATCAAGTGCAACCTGTCTACATAGTGAAAGTTAAAGGCCCAGTGGAGCTAAGGACCATCTTTTTCTTTTCTTAAAAAAACTAGATGACATTATTTAATAATAAAATNTAAAGAGTTTGTGTGTGTATGATGAGAGAGGCCAAGGTAGCCCTGAGGGGGAATGGGGAAATCTAATGAGGCACATTGCCACCCAAATTAGCTGTCACAGAAGAAAAGCAACCATGGAGTGACAGACGTGGAAGATTCTGAAGGGCGCTGTGAAAATGGCTCAGTTAGTAGAGTGCTTGTTGCCCAGGCATAAGGACCAGCGTTCAGATCCGCAGTACCCAGGTAAAAAGCTGTGTGTGTGTGTGGGGGGGGGGGCATGTGCCTCTATTTCCAGTGCTTAGTAGGCAGAGGCAGAAGAAACCTGGAGCTCACTGGGGAGCGGTTTGTGGAACTGGTGAGCTCCAGATTCAGTGAGAGATGAAAGACCCTAAGGTAGAAAATGATAGAGGAAGACATTTGACTAACATTGGCCCTGCGCGCGCGGACACGGACACACACACACACACACACACACACACACACACACACACTTGAGTGCATACACAGAGTCTCTAATCCATCACTAATTTATAGCTCATAAAGTGACTTTGGAAATGTAAATGACTTAGTTTGCCACTTAGGTAAGTTAAACCTTTTATTACAATACTTTCCTTAAGTGTCCTGTGTACATGATAAACTCACACAACTTTATTAGTCACTTAAAATGAAAGAAAAACGAAATGAAAAAAAAAAGCCCACCGTCTTTTCAATAATTTGAAACTGCTTCTAGGATACTTAATATGAGCAAGTATTATGCTGTGTGGTCAATACATCAAAATTTCTAAGATTTCTTTAGAGAAATTAATTTACAAAGTTAAGATCTCTGTGTAAATATGATGTTAACACTATTACTGCTAGACACTGTTTTTCCTTTTATGGTTAAATATATATATTATATATAATAAAATAATTAACCTTGGGTGGACCTAAATGTGATCAAACTATATGAAATTGACAAAAATGCAATAAAAATATTAGTAGAATAATGCCCAATATTCAACAAGAAGTATATAAATCTTTACTAAATCTGCCAAGCTGATTTTAAATCAAATGATAGGAGGCTGGAAAGATGGCTCAGTGGCTGAGAGCACCAGCTGTTCTTGCAGAGGACCTGGGTTGATTACCAGCACCCACATGGCAGCTGAACTGTCCTTAACTCCAGTTCCAGGGGAATCTGACATCTTCTTCTGACTCCACTGGCATTGCACAATACAGGTGTACTTAAACACATGCAGGCAATACACTTATACACATGAAATAAAAATAGTTTTAGAAAGCAAACGATAAATATAAGGCACAGAGATGGGTTAGATGGACACCACTAATAGGTGGAAGAAAGTAAATGTTGGTCTTGCTCACCTTGTTGATTCCAACTATAATGAATTATTAAGACATAGTTTATGGAGAACTAATATCCTAAGACACAATCTGTGGAACAGTGGCTACTGTTATCAGTGTAACTGCTCTTATGGCCCCTATCCTGCCACCTATTTCTTTACCCCACAACCTTTCTCCTCCAGACAAGACTCACTTAATGGCGTCTCTCACATTATTTGAATGAGTTCTCCATCTATTACACACTTAGCTCTTTAGAATCTAGGTTTTCCTTCAACAAAGAGTTTTTGATCCTTTCTCTGGAAATAAATCTAAAATTCAAAGTTCTAACGACTCAGGGACAAAAGAGATGACCCCAATGGAAGTTAGTAGTTCAACACTACCTGTCCCTGCACCTTCATAGCATTAGTATATGAACTCAGTTTCACCAAACCAAAGATTTTTCAACCTTCCCAGAATGTGGTGAAATTGTAATGAGTAGTTGTGATCTTCTAGCATCATTTTCTGTGGGGTGTCCCATTTATTCCCAGGATCATCCATGTGGAAAACATGCACAAGAAAGCATGCCACATGGATGCATGTTAAGGTCCAAATACAGAAAGAGATTTATTCCAAAATGTCTAGTTATATAGACAGCATGACTCAACTCCCCGGGCCAAATCCTAAACCTTTTCGTCACTACATCCCAAAGATAATTCTAGAACTGTTTGCCACATAGCCATACAGAACTATATCCTTGAAAAAATAATTTAGTAATAGGCATTTGAATCATCTTCAAAACATATAACTCAGTAGAGCTAATGTATTGACATTTACCTGTAGCTACATTACTTGTTTTAATACTACACTATTATATTTATTTTTTATAATTTATTTTATTTATTAATACAGTAAATATACACAATTAAGTAAAATCTTTATAAATAGTAAAAATGTCAGTTTTATACATTTTTTGAAACTCAGGGAACAGGTAAATATTCCAAATTGTCTTTTCCTTTTTATTATTATTATTATTAATACTTTTATTGATGAATTGTGCATTTCATTCATTATCTTTCAGTCCAATTTGGACACATTCCCCTCTCCTTGCCCCATCCCACTCCTTTTCATGCCTTCTGCCATACATGTCTTTCATCTTTCTCTCAATCTTTCCAAAATTTTTCCCTGCAAAGGCTTGTTGATTGGGGCAGAGTTTAACTGTATCATTCAGTTCTTTATCCCAGTCTTTATGTTGTTTTCCCCTCCCTTTTGTATTGCTCCAACAAATGCCTATATAATCATCACATATGCATCAAAATTATGACCTCTGGGAATAAACTGTATGTTAATTCCAAAATATGTTTAGGAATTCACATTTTCCCCCTTTAATTTTTTTGTTTTAGTATTTTTGAGGCAGGGTCTCCCTTTTAGTACCAGCTGTCCTGGAGCTCGCTCTGTAGACCAACCTGGCCTTGAACTCACAGAGATCCGCTTACCTCTACCTCCGAGTACTTGGATTAAAGGTATGTGCCACCATGCCTAGCTATCCCCCCTTTAATTTTATATTACTTTAAAATATGAATACATGCCTTCCACCCATATACAGTAATTACAGAGTCTGAAAATAAGTGGTAGGTCGATTCTTGAGCCTGTTAAGAGATTTACATTATAACAACATAGTTGCTTTCAGATAAAAAGAAATATAACAATAATGTTGCTCAGCTTGCCTTTCAACTGGGGATTTGGTGTTAGCATCCACAAATGAGGGAAACCATTCACTGTTTTATTCTGAGACTGTGTTACTTCACTTAGCGTAATGACTTCAAGTTCCATCCATTTAACTGCAAAGTTCATGATGTATCTTTCTTTACCACTGAATAGTACTCCATTGTGTAGCTGTACCAAATTTTTGTCATCCACTTGTCTTTTGAGAGGCATTTAGGTTGGTTCCAGCTCTTCACTGTTGTGAAGAGAGCTGCAATATACATAGATGTGCATGTATCTTTGTGGTAGGATGAGTCTTGTGAGTATACACCCAGGAGTGGTATTACTGGGTCAGGTGGTATGGTCATTTTGAGTCTTTTAAATATTTTAAACTACTGTTTTATCTTTGGATATTGTGGATGGATTCTTGATTTATAACCTGAATTAAGGCATAGCATAGCATGTTCAGTAATGAAGGCATAACTTTCGTGGTACTCTTTATCTAGGAGGAAATGATATTCATTTTTGTTTGATTACAACTATTTGTGCAGTCCTCATTATTATAAACAAAATAAGCAAGTCAAATGTGTTATGGTTGAGTAGGCCTTGCTGGCCACACAACGTCCCATGGTAACTATGGTCAGGCACTCTCCATGAGCTTCCATGTAATTCCGTAGACTTCTCAATGCCAGCTCCATACATCTCACACTCACAGAAAGAATTAGACTACACTCACCATGATAATGGCATCTGTTGAGCATATAGTAGGTACCTAATAGAGTACTAACAATTTCATCTATATTATTAAATTGAAAACTCATAACAACCTGAGAATAAGCATTATAATATTTAAAATAAGAAAATCTAGGCTCAAAGAAATTAGTTAACTTTGCTCCATGCTATCAGCTGCTTGGTGGTAAAGATTATTTTGGATCGAGCATGTCAACTGTACCTAATGCCAGAGCACTCAGTTTTATAAAATAAACATTAGTAATTTTCTTACTATACCAAGCTTACTTCTTAAAATTATTAAAAACACAATGGTTAGATATTAATTTTAAAATAGACAATGTCAGATATAGGTATATAATATGCATATGTATGTGTGTACATTACAAATGAAATAAAATTTTATGCTGTCTATTTGTACATTTATTATACAAATTATATACATTGTAAAGGAAATATAAATACATTTATAAATTTATATAATTAAATATACATGTATATAGTACATGCATGTACTAATATTTGTATATATTAATATTAGTTTTTATTTATACAAAAGATTATAAAAATGCGTCTTTTTATATGTTTGTAAGTAAATATTTATGTGTATATTGGAGTTGTATTCTTTACAAGAATGTGCCTAACATATGCAAAGTCCTGGATTTTTCATCTCTAGAAAACACACAGACAGACAGACACACACACAAACACACATCTGTATATATGCATTTAATTACAGACTGCATAGAATCAAGCATGACAATTATATCAAATTACCACTTTTGTATATGAGTATAATTTAGGGCTTGGTCAAAACATTTAATTTTTAAAAAGAGAACATTGGTGTGGCCTGAACACTAACTAGATAATTGTTCACAATAAGAAATTAATTTCCTCTGTATTTGTATGTGCATGGACATGCACAACACACATATACACATACTCACAAATGAATATGCCATAGTGTGGTTGTGCTTTATAAATGAAAAGTTTTACTTTAAGAATTGCATTCTAACTTATTTATAAATAAAATTATATGATGCTTGGTGTTTACCTTAAAATAGCTCTTTATGTATCCACATGTCTATTGTGGATTCTGACTAAATGTTGAAGCTTAATAATGGGTACATGTTAGGGTTCATTGTCTTGTATCTTCTGATTTTATTTGTTTTATATATTGCTATAAATTAAATTATAAAAGATTTTTAAAAGACAGGATTGTTAATATACAAATAAAACAGCAACATACACTTGTGATTAAGAAAGAAGCAAAGCTCATAGAGTTCTGTTAGGTTATAAAAAAGCATGAACCCCAATAAAAGGCACATGAGGCTTAGGTCACTCCAGGAACATGCTTTACTTCCATGTTGGACTGCCAGCGTGAGCCGCCTGCAGACATGTGGTGGTACTGGGCAGCATGGCAGGGGGCAGGGGCAGGACAGAGAGAGGGGGACAGAGAGGCAGAGAGAGGCAGACAGAGAGAGAGAGACTCAGAGCTATGGTGGCTGGGGTCCACCCATTTATACCCATGGGGCGGGGCCTCAGGTACAGGGGAAGAGGTCAGAAGATTGACAGCTTCTGGAGGAAGTGGGCACCTGTGTGCCCCTTGGGATTCTGGGAAGCCTGGGCCTGACATTCCAGCCTTTTGCTTATGATTAGGAAATGAGGCGCTGTTCTCTCTCTTCTGTATCTGCTTCAGAGCTGATCGGGGGCGAAGTCTTGGGGGAACAGCTGTCAGGCTGGAGGGTTAGAGTCTAGTTTCCCATTTTGGTTGCTCTGGGTGCTCTGCTCAGTGGGTTTGGCCCAGATCGATAGTGGCCAGTACTTAGTGCACATTTTCTCTGCAACTGAAGACAAGCTGGTTGAGTCTTATATGAGTATACCAGTGTGGGGACTTCACAGTACCAACAGGGGGCTACTGGGTGCATTAGCAATTGAAGGGTCCCTGTCTAGGGTCTGCAGAGGGAGAGAGGACATGTGCCCTAGTCTGAGGAATTGGAAAAAAGTTTTAGTACACAGAGCTCTAGAATGAGGGCCAGCTTTAATACACAGGGCTCCAAAATGGGAGCCATAACCATGAGAATATAAAAGGTGGTATTTTCTGGCATGGTACATTAAATCTGTCATCTATCTTTGAGATATTTTCTAACATGACATAGTAGATTCCTAACTTGGCACAGTAGGTCTCTCACCTATCTCTCTGATAACCTATTTCAGTTTCTCTTCTTTAGATTACAATTTCCTGTTGGAGTCTTTAAAGCCACACAGCTCAGATAAATAAAGTTTGTTTTGGTGTTAAGGTCAGTTGAGGTTCTGGTCCTTAGGTGGGTCACTCAGGCCTTGTTCCTGGCTCTCCTCACCAGTTCCATCTATGTGAGGACAAAGTCAGGCCTTGCTTGACCAGAGCTTCCCTTTGAAGGGTGAGGAGTTTCTCCTCTATATGGACTTTCCTTCCTTTACTGGACACTGGCAGGATGAAGTCCTTTTAAGTGAATCTCCAGGACTTCCCTGGCTTGGGATGACTGGTGACTCGCTGCCACAGGACATGCACGAAGTTGCAGATGCAGGACCCTAGGACCCAAGTCAACCTCAGAGGGTAGGGGCCAAAATATTGTCCTTTCAAATCCCTCTTGCCAAAATAGATTGGAGCTTTAAGTGTGGTTGTTAAACCTCCAAGAGTATTATTTGAATTAATTTGGTATTTTAAATACCATATAACTCCTAAGTAAAGCTTGAACATTGACTTAAGCACTGTTAATAAATTCTAAATTGCTGTGGCAAAAATATTCTGACTAATAATAAAAGCTCATGGTAGGAGCCTGGTGGTAGTGACTGCAGCACAGGCCAGGAAAGGATGCTACTTACTGGCTTATGTTGCTGGCTCATGTTCAGCATATTGTATACAATATAGAAATATCTGGCCAAGAATGGCATCACCCACAATGGGCACAGGGCAGTCTAATGGAGGCAATTATTGAGGATTCTCATCTCAGGTGTATCAAGTTGACATTAAACCTATGCAGTAAGTTCTACAATTTATTCTTTAAGGTCTATGAAGGTCATTTAGGTACTCAAAGTACAATGATTTAAACCGTGCAAGGCAAAAGGTTCTATCATAGCCCATGAAACAAACCCAAGATAATAAAGAGGTTAAAACCAGTTGCTTTTCAAATGAAGGTCATGTCACTTGTTCCCAGATTTTGAATTATAGCTTTGAAAAGGAAAAGGAAGGGGGGTCATTGTCACGTACCAGCAGCAGGCAGATAATACTTAGGGCTCACCCAAATTGGTTACATTCGGACTGTCCGTGTGGTCACCGGAAGTAAAACCTAATTTCTCTTAAAATATTAAAAGTAACATGTGCAAAGAATAACAGATATATGAAACAATTTTAGTATGTATGGGTAACTCTATATATGTCTGTTTCACTTGAGGCTGTAACAAGGTATATAGTACCTGCTAGGTGGAACACAATTTCTTGTACATGCCATAATTACATTATAGAATTCTTAAAAGTGAACAGTACTTCATGCATACACTCATAAATAAGGTTCTAATAAATAAATTTGGCGATGACACTTTGTGAAGGTTGTACTAAGCAGAGGCACATGCATTGTATCATACACAGACAGACCCTAATATGCTATTTAACAATGTTATACACATACACACATTTATCCACACATTCCTTTAAGAGATTTTTATCTTAGCGGTTGTACTGAACTGTCATATGCATTGGAAAAAACACCTTTAGAAATATTATTTAAAACACGCAGCTCTGATTAATTGCACTGCCAAGGCTGAGATGACGTCTTGCGCCTAGGAACTTATTGAAATACTTTAAAAAGTGATGGAAAACAGAATTATATATAATAATTAAAGAACTGACCAGTATCAAAGTTAGGCTGGTTCATTGAAGGGAAGAGATTGCAGGGGAAGCCATGTGCCACTGTCCAAGTACTAGAGTATGAATGAATCCAGGGATTTTTAAAATGGTCTCTGGTCAGAAGGATGGTGGGACAGCATAAGAGAAAAAGAAAAAAAAAATTAACCCATAAGGGTTAAATTCAGGTCTTCAGATGTCTGGAAACAAGAAAAAAACTGGAAAAGAAAAATTTTAGTCATATACCTGTGGAAAAAAAGAGAATTTGGACAGATAAGAAATAAAACCTTCAGATATGCAGTGTTGAAACCTAGGAACCCGGGTTCAAATCAGGCCTTTTGACAAAATTTGAGGCATGCCAAATTTAATTTAGTTTGTTTTTATGTTTGTGCACAACATAGAATAAAAGAAGTTTGAAGTGTCCACTTTGGACAAAAAACACACAGGAGAACATGGACACATGACAGTGACAAAGACACATTGAAGAACAGTTATAACACACAGACAGGTTGGACAGACACATGACCTAACTGTGTCCACTAACTCTGGACAATGGGAAAATCCCCTTTCATCTAAAGTTGTCCATTGTTGTCCGGGGCTGTGGAACCATTAATTGCAATTATCACATTTACAAAGAATCACTTAGAGTTTAAGACATCTGCTTAGGTGTATGCCTGCAAAGGATAATGGACAGGGCAGGCAGGAAAATCTGCTGGCCTGCGCATATTTCCTGCTAGTTTAACAAGAATAAATTTGGTTAGTGGAGAAAGAGGCTTGTATCCAAAAGCAGACACAAAACGGATTTCTGAATAAAATGGGGTTTATAAAGAAAAACAATGAAATGGAAAATGCCAAAATCTGAAATAATCCCTTAAAATTAGGCAAGTCTTGTAAACAAAATATAAAAAACCGAAAACAAAACACTGTTTGTTAAAAAGTCAAATGATGTAAAAGTCTCAAACAAAAGTCTTTAAAAATTAACTATCCGGGCTGGAGAGATGGCCTAGAGGTTAAGAGTGCGGACCGCTCTTGCAGAGGACCCGGGTTCGATCCCCAGCACCCACATGGCAGCCGAGAACCGTCTGAAACTCCAATTCCAGGAGAACTCCAGTTCCAGGGGAAGCTGAGACCCTCTTCTGACCTACACGGCATGCACAGACCTGCTTGCAGACAGTACATTCATACACATACAGAAATAAATAAAATTAAAAAATTAAAAAAATTAACTATCCATATGAAAGGAAAAAATGAAAATTGATTGTATTTTGAAATGGATGGAAAACCAAAAAATCAAAACTTCGTTACTCTAAAACCCAAAAACCAAAATTATGAAAGGATCAGAATATGCCATTAAATAAATTGTAAGAGAATTAGAATGTAGAAATATATAGAGTATGACATTAGTTATAGTCTCCGATGTAAATTGGAGCTTCCTACCATGTGCAGACACATCCTCAAGATGGTGGCTGAGGAGTGGTCGTGGATTAGCACGGTTGCCATGGAAACAGTCTACAACATTTCTGTTTGAATGTGAGGTGGGGGGAAAAAGCCGTGCAGTAGCAGGGCATGGTGGTGCATGACGGTGTCAGAAAGAGGGGAAGAACCACATGGCACGGATGAGGGTGGGGGGGCAGCAGGAAAGGCACAGTAAAAGAAAGAAAGAAGAAAAAAAAAGCCCAAAGCATGTGGGGTGGCGGTGGGGGAAGCAAAGCAAGGACAGGTAGGAAAACTCAGCCGGGAAAGTACTTCTGAGTGTTAAGGAAGCGTCCTTTCTCAAACTCAGAAAGTACGGAACGGAGACCTACATGCCTGTGGGCTCAGCATCCCGAGTCCACAGGGGTTCACTAACGGAACGGGACCCTAGAGTCTGGAATTTTGGTGTCCAGAGAACTACAGAGAGGGTTCTCAGAGTGGCAGACAACAGGAACCCAGTGAGGGAGCCTGTGAGCCTCACTGGATTCAAATCTGTGGCGGTGGCTGAGAGGAGTGGAGAGAAGATAGAAAAAGTACAAAGGGCAGAGCGAGAGAGAGAGAGAGAGAGAGAGAGAGAAGAGGAGGAGAGCAGAATGTTTCCTCATCTGGAGAAATATGCTGCAGGCAGGTCCACGGGTTCCAAAAATTATGTTGGGAAGTCCTTTTCGGGTTGAGAGCTGGCAAGCACTCCAACAGATTAAAACGCCAGTGAGCAAGCTTCTCAAACCTCGACCGAGTCCATGGTTCCATAATGTTAGGTTATAAAAATATGAACCTGGTTATAAAAAAAATGAACCCCAATAAAAGGCACATGAGGCTTAGGTCACTCCAGGAACGTGCTTTACTTCCACGTGGGAATGCCAGAGTGAGCCACCTGCAGACACGTGGAGGAACAGGACACCATGGCAGGGAGGAGGGGCAGGACAGAGAAAGGGGAGCAGAGAGGCAGAGAGAGGGAGAGAGAGAGAGAGAGAGAGAGAGAGAGAGAGAGAGAGAGAGAGGGAGAGAGAGACAGAGAGAGAGAGAGCAATGGCGGGTGGGGTCCACCCATTTATACCCACGGGGTGGGGCCTCAGGTACAGGGGAAGGGGTCAGAAGATTGACAGCTTCTGGAGGAAGTGGGTACCTGTATGCCCCTTGGGATTCTGGCAAGCCTGGACCTAACATGTTCCTTTTTGACTTCATCTTTTAGTGAGAAAGTGAAGCAGAGAAAGTCAAAGAAATTCCCACATAAAGAAGCCCGACTCCTTTAAATATAGTCCCTTATTCCCCTTTTCCCTTCACACAAGGTGCATTCCATCCCTTTCCCTGAAATTTCTCTCCAGGCCCCTTACTTGTTTCTTGCCTTCTTTGGGCATTCCAGCTTAGCACACTTATGTTCCAATAGGCCAGAGTATCACCAATTTAATGGCTGAGAAAGAAAATGCAGCTTTGTAGTTAGTAGGATGTACCAGAAAGTGCCAGCAGAAGGATTGACTCCTCTGGGCATTGAAGGGAAGAAATGTCTCAGATTGCTGCAGACATCAGACCCCTCTCTGGATCCTACTAGTAACAACGATTTTTAATGAATCCTAACGAAGCTTATCTTCTAGGTGCTGCAAAGGTTTTAATACAAGAGACTTTCTTAACCCCCCCCCATAGAATAAGGAGAAATATGATGATGATGATGTCGTTCTCCAGCTGTAGATTGGAGCCAGCTGTTATAGGGGTATTCTCTTGTAAAATCAGTAATACTGCCTTCTTTAATTGACTAATGGACATAGAAACTGTGAAAAGGATTATTCGCTATTCAGAACCAAATATAATGCTAAAGTCTCCTTAAGCTATGCACTTAAGCAAAATATATTAATACAGGAGCTCTGACATCAAGAATGGATTATTCTACCAAGGAGATGTTGGCCAGGGGATCCAAGCCCCCACAAAAGGTAAAGGCCCTTTGCCTCCAAACTGGGATATCTGCAGGAAGAGAGGTGATAAGACCCTGCTGTTGAAGACCTGATATAAACATGGGAAAGATGTATGGAGACCGCACTTGCAAGCATACGGATGGTCTCTGGAATGCCAGAGAGTGTTACCAAAGGCCACTAAACCAATAAAGCAAATATAGGTCTCCTTGAGTCAAGCAAGACTCCTTCGTCAGCACCAGCTACACTTCATCTGCCTGGAAATATTGTGCAGCAGTAGCAGCCATATGTCTGTATAACCCAAATCTAATTGGCTATTAGCTCTCTCCTTGGAGGAATAACCCATGGCTGATGCCACAAGCTTACATCCTCTAATGGTTAGGAGATGTTATAAACCACACGAAGACCCTGTCATACTTAACAGAAGAAAATGTAATTCATGGATTAACATACCATCCAAACATCTGTGTCTATACCAAAGTAACCTACCATAACAATTAGTAATGTTTAAATACCTATATATCCAATTGCTAGTGCTTCATTAGTAGGATCAAAAGGCTATATATTAAACTGTTTAAATACCTATATATCTAATTGCATGTGCTTCATTAGTAGGATTGAAAGGTTATGCCTGGACAAGCTGGCAGTTCATGAAAGAAAACAGCCAGAATTGACTAGAGACCAAGATAACAGCTCCAGAGAAAGTAGACTGTTTTGCTTCTCATCCACCTGTGCCCCTTTTCTAAGCCTAGGGAACAATCTGCGGAAGAGGGGGCATGGTAGAATGCAAGGGCTGCAATTGGGGTGAATGGTAAAACTACAACAATATAGACTGGACACTCATTTGATCAACTTGATTGAACATACAAGCCCCCCCTGCTGGATGGTGGGACCCATGAGCTGTGTGGGTTTGGGCACAACTGCTCGCAAATTGGTTTTACATGAAGGATGCTTGTACTCACAAATTATCACTTATTGTTAAAAAAATGAAAACAAAACAACAAAAAAAGAGAAAGATGCAGAAAAGTTATGGCAGAATGCATGATCTGGGATGGGTAGGGGTGGGGTGGGGGGAAGGGAAGGGGATATATGCCTGAACTGAATTGGAAAATAATGTATGAAATACACAAAGCATCAATAAAAAAATAAATTAATTAAAAAAAATATCGAAAGATTCAATGCTAGCATCCACATAAGAAAGAACATGTGGCATTGTCTTCCTGGGTCTGAGTTCTGAATAGAGAAGTGAGCATAGGAAGGAATAACTAACCCTAAGGTTCTTTGTAAACACATCATGGAAACCCACTACTATGGAAACATTAAAAAATATACATGCAACTACTATACAAAAGGAGTTTAAATGGAGTCACCTTACAACAGGGGGCAACCCCTCTCCCAGACAACATAGGCTATTAAATAAAAAGCCCAGGTCAGATATGGGTTACCTCTTTTCAAGTTGTTAGTGGGATCCAATAGATATTACTGGAAGTTGCCATAGCTTTTGGTTACCCTCTAAAACTTGATAGTAAGACTATTTTTGAATATACCACTCACCTGAGTCCTAGAATGTGGGAAAATTTAGTTAAGATGGGTACCATTCTAAACCAATGGGACCTCCCTGAGCACACCCATGGGGTGGGAAGTAGTTGACAAAAAGGTTTAGGATTTGGCCTGGGGAGTTGAGTCATGCTGTCTATATAACCAGACATTTTGGAATAAAACTCTCTGTATATTTGGACCTTAGCATGCATCCATGTGGCATGCTTTCCTGTGGGCATTTTCCACATGGATCATCCTGGGAATAAATGGGACACCCACACATGGTGCCCAGACGTGGGGCTGGAGGAATTTGGTATGGAAATCTCTGAATCTTGCCTTTTTCTACTCTTTCTTCCCTCTTTCCTGATATCTATATTTTGTGATGGAGCCTTCTCTTCTGCTGGTTTCAGTGAATGGGAAGGTGATCTGGGAACATGAGGCTTTGTACTCCTGGAGGAAAACTGCCAGGTTCTGGTTTGGCTCAGAGAGAGTATTCCATTCCCTCCAGGCATGTGCCTCCTGGCTTGGTCAATCCTGCAGGCTATTAAAAACCAGTGACTTTAAGACTGAGTTTAATATCAAGGCTTAGTAGCCATGATTGGCCTTGGAATAATTTTTCATAATTTTACAGGGCTAAAATCAAACTTTGTGGTTTTAACTTCAAAAAAAAAAACAAAACAAAAACAAAAAACAAACAAACAAACAAACAAAAACCTGAACCATTTCCTTAGGTTCAGTTCCAGCTTTAATTTGTTCATATGTAAATTTTTTCCAGGTAGCTCAATGGCTCAGCCAAAGCTAAAGCCCACTTCTTTCTGATGTAAATTAAGGCCTTTTGCAGGAACCACCCTACCAAGAGCAGTTTTTTTCCAGATAATTTTAAGCCTTGGCCACTTAATGCCTTTCTCTTAAATTTTGTATACAAAATCTGTTTTTAGATAAAAGTGTATTGCTCTCTTGTCTTCTTGTGGGTTTTTTTGATAACTATTTCTAAATGTAACTCTTCCTACCTAAACCTTCTGGCTATTTGTGGATCCAAAGTTGGGGTTCAGCTAGCTGTATCACTTAAGTATTTCAAATACATTTCAGCCTGCTTAACTTAAAATGTAATATTTTTACTTAACCCTTGGGTACCCTAGATATATTTTGAGTAAATATATGTGCACAATTAAAATTAATTGGTTGATCTAATTTTTTTCTTGATCTTTTTAAATGTGTTTCACCTTAAAGATTTTTTCCCACAGAATTCCTGATTACACTTGGTTGGTGCTCTGGCGCCACCAGCCTGCCTGCTATGCACATACCAGCCAGGAAACAGCACGTGGTGTCTTAACAATTTATCTAAATCATGCCCTTTAAATTTTGACTTAAAGTAACAGACTTTTAATTTCAGCATTTTGGAGACAAAATAGATGGATTTCTAGGAGAATTTACAGGCCCTGGAGTTCTAACAAAAGAAACTTGCTCCAATAAATTGTCTTTTTTTAAGAACTATCAGTAAAAGCTTCTTTAACAACATGAATTAATATTTTGATTCAATTTTAATGAGAAAATTTTGAATGAAACTGTTTTATGTTTCTATAAGCCCATCTTCAAACTGTGTATATGTGTGAGTGAAGGTTTGTTTTATACTCCTTAGTGTTAACTATTTTTAATTGGATTTATAGTATGCATAATATTAAGTTTAATGATAAATTGTTGTTGATTATTGTTGCTAATTGTTAATAGTTATAATTATTGTTATTGAATATAATTATTCATAATAATTGATAATGATTCAGTCTAATAATAAATTGTTCATTGTTGTCTATTATTGACAATTATTATTCATAATAATTATTAATGATGATTTTGACTAATAATGGTTAATAATAATTATTGATAATTGATAATAATTAATAATGGTTATAATTATTGTGATTGTTGTTGTGATTATGGATAATTATTATTCTTCAAAAGTCCTTAATAATAAGACAAGACAAACAACTTTGACCTGTTTACTTTTGGGCATCCTGCTCAATCTTTGGATTTGTAAATAGGCTAGGGACAGGTAGACTTGGCCTAGCAACAGCCTAGGGATAGTTAACCAGGAGGGATAGAATAGGAATAGAATAGGAGTAGACTTTAGGGATAGTTCATTGAAGGCAAATGGTTGGGAATGGGCCTAAGAGGTGGCATATGGATCTCGCCTGTTTTGTGTATTACTAGGATATTTATTCTAATTATGTAAAAATAATCCTATGACAAATTATAAATATTTCATGTTTCTCATTGAACATCAAATAATAATGTGACTTTCCTCTCTTGTAGGTCAACCTAACAAACCTTTCTTTATTATGTATGTATATGAGTATGTATGTATATGTGCACACACACGTGTGTATGGATGTGTGTACTTGTGTTCTAAGTATATTTTAATGTTAACATCTATAAAATGCCAGTAAAAACACTGCCTCTCAGTTGGAAATTGGCCTTCCTTCTCAAGAAGCAGATTTATTTTAAACAGCCAACACATAATTCAATTTCAACAAAGGTTATGGGTTATCTATTAAAAATTTAAAAATCATTGAATATCTTAATGTATCTACACTCCCACCTACCTTTCAACATCTGGAACAAAGATACAACCAGGTTTTTATAGTATTAAAGTGATAGTAAATATTTGGGTCTTTGGGAATAAAAAATTTATTAAAAAATTTAAAAAAAATTGTGAATTTCCATTAATATCATTAAGGAATTCCTGGACACCATTTTTTTTTAAATTATTGTGCACATATAGGCAAAAGCAAGCCTGCATTTCATTTGGATGCCAGTGGGCTGGAAAAAGGTTCCAGCGCGGACCACCAATCTGGGTAGCTAGTGTTCAGGCCTGCATTTCATTTGGGTGGCCAGTGGGTTGGAAAAAGGTTCCAGTGCGGACCACCAATCTGGGTAGCTACTGTTGTGAGTGAGGCTGAAGATAGGCCTACAGCCATCAGCCTGAAATTCCTGTCCAGAGCTCAGCAGTCTCTGGGGAGGTGGAAAGTCATGGGCAAGAGTGGGAAACGTCTTGTTGTCCCAGGCTAAGGACCTGAGTTGGAAGTACCTCTCAGGTCGGGTTACAGAAGTAACTGACTGACCTCTGTGCTGAGGGGTCAGTTCCCCACAGGAATTGTGTTCCCCTTCCATTAGCAGGATCATGTTGTGCCTGCTTATGACAACGGAAGCTTCCTAGAAGCTCCCACAAAAAAAATCAAGATGGTAATGGAATTGTTCCTTAACTACAAAATAACCAACTGCTATGGTAACAATTTCTCATGGGGCATATATAGCCAGTCTTTAATTAACTAATGGGCATAAGAACTGTAAAAGAAAATTTTATTAAGAGCTAAATATTGAAAAATCTTTAAAACAGGTTTTCATGCCAGTATTTCAGTAGAGATTTATACAGAAATACAAAGTAAACAATATAAGTTAATGGACTTGATTTCTCTGAAGTCATATTCTAGTCATATAGTTTTAAAGAACAAAGTGTATATTTGGTTAAAATTTATTTGGCAGGTATTCAACTTTGCCCAAGCTTTGTCTACATATTATAGGATATTTCAAGACATAGTAAAAATGTTTATTTTAGTTAAATTTGGTTGAAGGTTTTGGTGGAAATGGTAATACATTTGAACTCATTGGGAATATAAAATGTTGTTTTATTTATAATTTGTATTGAATTTCCAACAATAACTTTGGGGTTAAGACATACAAATGGTCTCTTTATTTTTCTCTGTTATACAGTATCATCTTGTAACATCTTCTTTTACTTGTAGGATAATTTAACTAAAGGAATTAAGTTTAAGTTTACTTCCCAAATAAATAGCAAATAGTCAATGATAAACAGTTTGGGTAAATTTGATGAAAACTTACACCTTGGTTCCTGTTTATGGGTATGTGTAATACAACTTAGGCATCTGGAGGTCAAAATATAAAAATTTAAAAAACAAAAGAGGGAGGTTGTGTAGTATTCCCTCTGGGATACAAATGGAAAACTCTGTATACCAAACCTTTTGATAAACTTTCAATTTTGAGATCTTGAAATTAACAATAGGAGGAGATTTGTATGTTCCCACAGGTAAAAACACCAACTAAATGCCTGAAAACTTGCAACTTTTGGCTGTTCAGGATGGACTGGGGGTGCCAGCGGAGAGGCTGACCCATCTGAACATTGGAGATGAGGGAGCCTCAGATTGCCTGAGTCATGGACACTGAGCATCTCTCTGAATTCTATTTGGGATAATTGTTTGTGATGTGCCCTAATGAAGTTTACCTTCCAGATGCTGAGAAACCTTCCTACCTCTCCCTTTTATAGGAAAAAGAAAAATGTGATGGTAATGAAGTCATTCCCTAACTGTAGAGTAGAGCCAACTGTTATAATGGTAATTTCTTATAAAACAGGTTTAACTACTTTCTTTAATTGACTGATAGACATAGGAACTGTGAAAGGATAATTCTCTATTCAGAGAAAAATATAATAGTAAAGTCTTTATAAGCTGAGAAATTAAGCAAAATATATTAATACAGGAGAGCTCTGATATTAGCAATGGATTATTCTGCCAAGGAGGAGTTGGCTACAGGATCCAAGCCCCCAAAAGATAAAGGCCTTTTGCCTATAAACTGGGATATCTGCAAGAAGAGTGGAGGTTAGGCCCTGCTGCTGAAGACCTGGTGTAAGCATGGGAAAGATGTATTGAGACCACACTTGCAAGTGTACAGTTGGCCTCTGGAATGCCAGAGAGTGTTACCAATGGCCACAAAGAAATGAAGCAAAATATTGGTCTCCTTGAATCAAGCAAGACTCTTCCATCAGTATCAGCTGCACCTCAACTGCCTGGAGATATTGTGCAGCCAGTGGCAACCATATGTCTATATGTCCCAAATCTAATTGGCAATTAGCTCTCTCCTTGGAGGAGTAATTCATGGCTGATGCCTAAGCTTACATCCTCTAGAGGGTAGGAGATGTTATAAGCCACAATAAGAACTTGTCACCCTTTAAAGAAAATCCACAGTTCATGGATTAGCATACCATCCAAACATCTGTGTCTATGCCCACAGCTTAGCTTGCCATAATAATTAGTACTGTTTAAATGTCTGTACATTTAATTGCTTGTGCCTTGTTAGTAGGATTAAAAAGATACCCCTGGATAAACTGTCAACCCATGAAGGGAAACAACCTGAAAAGACTAGATTACAAAATGACATCTACAAAGAAAGTAGACCGTTTTGCTTCTCAACCAATTGTGCCCCTTTCCCAAAGCCTAGGGAACAACCTGTGGAAGAGGAGGTGTGATAGAATGTAAGGGCTGTAGAGATTGGGGTGAATTGTGAGACTATAGCAATATAGACTGGACTCTTATTTGATCAACGTGCTTGTGTGCACTAGCTTCTCCAACTGGACTTTGGGAACTTTGGGTTGTCCAAAATTTGGACATAGATACTTGCTAATTGGTTTTACATGAATGTTACTTACATTCATTGCTTATGCTTGACAATTGGTTCACTTCATGGTTGGGATTTTTTGGATATTAATTGTCCTTAGTGTGAAAATAAAGTTTCATGTCTGACCTGCTCCCCACTGCCTGGCACTCAGCACCAGCTACACCTCATCTGCCTGGAAATACTGTGCAGCAGTGGCAGCCATATGTCTGTATATCCCAAATGTAATTGGCTATTAGCTCTCTCCTTGGAGGAATAACCCACGGCTGATGCCACAAGCTTACATCCTCTAATGGTTAGGAGATGTTATAAACCACACAAAGACCCTGTCATACTTAACAGAAGAAAATGTAATTCATGGATTAACATACCATCCAAACATCTGTGTCTATACCAAAGTAACCTACCATAACAATTAGTAATTAGTAATGTTTAAATACCTATATATCAAATTGCCTGTGCTTCATTAGTAGGAATTGAAAGGCTATATATTACACTGTTTAAAATACCTATATATTCTAATTGCATGTGCTATCATTAAGGGAATGAAAGGTTTACGTTATGCCTGGACCAAGAGCTGGAAGGCCATGAAAAAACAGCCAGAATTGACTAGAGACTAAGAAATAGCTCCAGAGAAAAGTAGTACTGTTTTGCTTCTCATCCACCTGTCGCCCGTTTTTTTCTAGCCTAGGGAACAATTTGCGGAAAGGGGGCGCAGGTAGAATGTAAGGCTCTGAATGGGGTGAATGGTAAAAACGTACAAAATATAGTCTGGACACTCTTTTGTTCAACTTGATTGAACATACAGCCCCCCCTGCTGGATGGTGGACCCATACCGAGCTGTAGAGGGTGTGGTTTGGGCACAACTACTCGCAAATTGGTTTTTACATGAAGATGCTTGTACT